>VWPU01016599.1:0-144739 GCA_013398955.1 Callaeas wilsoni | reverse complement strand
CAGATTTGGCGGGAGGGGGAGTGTCCAAGGGCCCTTTGTTTGATGGCATCTCTGTTTACAGAGTTTACTCTTTAATCTCAACCTGTTTCCTCCTCCTCCTCCCGCGGCTCCTCGGCACTCCCGTGCGCGGCGGCGGAGCGCCCAGGCGCAGCCCGGCAGCAGGGCGCGGCGGTGGGCGCGGGCTCCGTCTCCCCCGTCCTCCTCCCCCAGCGGCCGGTGCGAGGATGTCCCGGAGACCCCGGCACAGGTAACCCGCTGTCTGCGGGCGGGGGACGGCCGGCTGCGCTCCGCGCCCGTCAGACGGGGCGCGGGACGGGAGAGAGGGAAAGCAGCAGCAGGAGACCGGCTCGCCCGGCGGACGAGCGGGCAGCCCCCCGTCCTCCGTGCACCTGGTCTACTCCGCCCCCGGTGCCGAGGCGCTCCCCTCCTCCGGCAGCGCCGGGGGAGCTGCAGCCCAGCGGGACGCGCCGCGTAAGCCGCCGGTGCCGGGGCGTTCGGGCCCCGCGCTGCACGCCTGCGGGGGGCCGCCGCTCGCCGCCCGCAGGAGCCAGTGCGGAGCCCGGCTGAGCTGCGCGCCCCGCAGCCGCAAGGCGGGACAATGTCTGGCGGGCTCAGCGGCGGCAGGTAGCGCGTCTCGTCCCATTCATTCATTCATTCCCGTCCGGGTGAGGCGGCAGGTGGGCGGCGGGTACGGGGACTCGGTTCGCTCCCTCGACTTTTTTTCCCCTTATTCGTGCCGCCCTCTCGTCCCTGGAAGGGTAGCTCTCGCCTGCGGGGCTTAGCTTTTTCCCGGCACACGCCACTCGGCACATGCCGGAGCGCGGCAGCGCGGACAGGGGGCTGCGGGTCCGACGGAGCGCTCGGCCGGAGCTGTCACCCGTGCCCGCCCGCCTGCCGCGCACCCGGGCCAGGGCGATCCCTGCCACGCCGCGCCAGGGGCCGGGGGCGGCGGTGCCCCGGAGGCGGCGGACTGGACGGGACGGGGCGGCCGTGCCGCGTGGCCGCGTCCGTGCCGCCGCTGCCGGGCGGGCGCACAGAGCGGGGTTGTTGTCTAATTAGCCAGGGACGGCAGGTCGGACACGTGGAGGCTTTTTTCTCTTTCTCTTTGCAGCCCGGCATCCTCCCCTCCTCCCCTTCCCTTTGGCTGGCTGTGACAGGGAAGAAGGTCGCAGCCCTGCCTGTCGCTTTCCGGGCGCCGGCCCCGTCCGGTGGGACTGGGGGCTTGGTGGGCTCTTTCTAAGGAAGAGGAGCTTGCGGTGAGGGAGGAGGCGGCCGGCCGCCGGGCGAGCGCCGGGCTGTACTTTCAGTGTCAGAGCGGGGCTGTCGCTAGGGCTGGCGGTGAATCACCCGGCCGGTCTCTCCCGAAAGAGAGGGACAGCCACCGCTGCCTCGCGGGCGCCTCCCGCAGGGACACGTCCGCCGCTCGGGGCTGGGAGGCCGGGGCGGCACGGTGCGGTGTCCGCCTGATCCACGGGCGCGGCGCCGGCGGGGCCGCGCCGGCGGGAGCGGGCTCTGCCCTGCGGGGATGGTGCCCAAATTCCTTCAATCACAGTAGCAGCAGCGAGTCATTTCCTCTACACTTCTTTTTTTTTTTTTTTTTTTTTTTTTTAACCTCTCCCCTTTTTTTCATTCTTTTCCCCGTGTATCTTTGTACAAGCCGGTTGCCTTGGCGAACAGCGCAGCGCTGGTGGGCGGCCGGGGGACTCCCGCTGTCCCGGCCGGGCGGAGCGCCGTGCCATGCCGAGCCGCCCGGGGGGAGGCTTCAGGGTTGCGGCCGAAGGTGCAAAATAAAGTTTTAGAGCACCGCTGAGGGCCCGGTTAACTGAAGAAACTACCGAGCGTCCCGGAATCCCAGGGCACTTTTCTCCTGCTGGAGAGCGCAGGTAGTACAGTGGAGTTTGCTCGGTTCTGCGGTGCCAGCGAGGCCCCGGTCATTTAAATAACCCGGTTACAGAACTGGCCGGGCACTGAAGTCCTTTAACGTGTTGGCCGCTGATACTGTGCTGCTGCTGCACAGCGGCGTTTCCCTGCGGTGCCCGGCCCGCACCGCCGCGCAGGAAGCGGCGCCGATGGATGCGTACCTGGTGGTTGCCGTCTCCGGAAAACTCGTTTTCAAAATGATACTTGGAAACTGTGCCACAAAACTTTCTTTGGCATACGGGCAGTGGCGCAGCTGTCTCTGTGTGTCACTGAGAAAAGCGAATCTGCTTTGAGCGGCGGCTGGGGAAGGAGCCGCGCTTGTGGCAGCTGGAGCGTGGGAGCTTTTGCTCAAGCACGGAGGGCTCCAGCTGCCAACGAGGGGCGGGTGCGGAGCGGGTGCTTCAACGGGGGCTTACCCCCAGGGGCTAGGGGGTCTGGGGAGAAGGGAGAGAACCGTGGGGCTGCGGGGCTGCAGCGCGGTGGGCGCGAGTTGAGGGTGGCAGCGGTGGGCTGGATGGGTGAGTCAGGGGCGCCCGGCAGAGGCTGCAGGAAGACCACGCGCATCACAGCAGGCTGTGGAAAACTTCTTACATGTACCATGTAAGCATAGTCTTTCACGGCCCATGACACAGGGCAGAAAACAGGGTGGAAGATGTAGGGTGTGATTAGCCCAGTAGTTTTAAAGAATGGATGTTCAGCAGCTTGTGTTTTGGAGGTGTTTGCATCTTGACTAACAGTCACCGTGCTTCACTGCAACTTAATTTAAAGTAATCTCCTGAAAACAGGTTAACAGCATAAACAGCGCCTGTTAATTTTATTACAAAATAACTTTATTTTAATGTCTTAGTCATACTTCTAACATACCACAGCATGCCATACCATCAGACATATCATAGTTTTTAATCTTAATGACATTGACTCCTTTCTAACACTCGTGGCTACCATCTCTTAGCTGAAGTATCAGAACTGCCCTTAAAAGTTAGAAACAAAATACTATCCACCAGAAAGGCACCTCTTGTTGCAAAACACTCTCTTTTAGATTTAGTTAGCTAGGTAGAGCAAGTGCTGTTTGTGAAAAGAGTAATGGAGTCCTTTTTACCCATAGATAGCCTCTGGGGAAATCCCTTAGTCATGAATTAGGTGAGCAGAGTATTTCAAAAACAGTATGAGGGATTTAGAAATAGATTACAGGTAATAAAGCTATAGAAATGGAGGGTATAGAAGGGTTCCGTCCTTCATTTGTTGGTTGCAGAGTATTAAACAAGCTTGTCCTCAGTCCTTATCTGTCCAAACCCATAAATGGAGGGCATATTTTATATTAGAGCTTATTGCATGTTAATACTGCCACTTACTGTCTTTACTTAATTGTAAAAGCTTACCTTCTCATATAGGGTCCATAAACATTTCCTCAAACAAGGTTATTGTTTAGCTTTTTGTTTTGCTACATAGTCTGTTTTATTTTGGAACAGTATCAAAGTCTGCTGTATTAAACATAGAAAAAGCCTAATATTTTTCAGAATGTGTGGCACGAGTTAAAGATCTCAAACATGTACTCGTGTACTGGACACAACCTCTAGTTGTCTTTATTGTCCCAAACATTGTATTTTAATTTGAAACCTTCATTGGTTGAAAGTTTGCCAAATGTGTAATTCACCACTGATCTAACATTAGGAGCAGGTCTAAACATGCAGAGTAATACGAAGGTTGCCAGCCCTTTGCTTGTATCTGTGGATACCAAAAACAGCAGAACCAGTTCAGAATAGTAGAACAACAGAATGCAGAACAAAATCTTGTTGTGCAAGTTTTAAAACTTTTATCTGTGTAACCTTTGTAAGGATCGTAGTGGGGGGGTTTTGTGTTTTGTAATTAAGTAGCTCAAGTCCTCATGTCCTCACTCTGTCTCACTGTGTTTCCTTTTGCAGTATATATAGTAGTGATGATGATGAAGAAGATGTTGAGGTGTATGATCATGACTATGATGGTCTGCTTCCTAAGACTGGAAAACGCCACTTAGGAAAAACCAGGTGGACTCGTGAAGAGGTAAATCCAAGTTCATTCATCTCCTGCATGTAAAAAGATAAGAGAGCATGGATCACATTCTTCTCCAAGTTGTTTCATGTTCTTCACCATAATTCTAATCTGCAAACTTACTTCAGTAACAGTCCCATATTTCAGGACACCTTTTTTGACCCGCTAGCTACATTCAGTGTTTTATTTAACTTTGAGCAGAGTTCTTACCGTTTAAATAAAATGCATAAACACAACTTTTTAATTTCCACCAAGATCTGTGTTCCAGTATGTGATGTGTGAATCTCTGTGTAATCCCTGTTGGAGAAGCAGATTCCAAATCACCTGTAGCAGTGCTTCATTGTCAATACTTGCCTCTTTGTGTTTGGAAACTGTTGCTGTGCGAGAACCGATGTGTGTTCAGTGTCCCACAGCAGCAAACAACTGTGGCAGAAAGTGCTGCAGTCCTTCTGTACCGTTGGAATTTGGCACTTTAATTGCACCAGTATGATTCCAAGTGGAAATAAGTTAAGAGCTGGAGGAGAGAAATCCAGCAGTACCAAAGATGTATTTTGCTCTTCAAGGTCAGAATGTGTTTTAGTCGTGATACCCTTGTGCTGACTTTCTGGGAAAATTGTGGTATCAACCTCCTTTGCCAGGGGGATCTCCTTTGGCCGTTTAACTGGTTTGAGTTTGTTGTGGAATACATGAATACAGTTCTTGAGTTATGTTTTGGCTTTCTCTTCTCTAACAATGTGTATTGATGTAAAAACAGTGGCAGGTCACCTCTTGCAAGCCTTTTATTCATTTATTTTAAATCATAGTCTGCCCCTACAAAAGTGGACGTGGTTGTGATATGGCCAGAGAGAAAAGGATGGCCATGAACTCCAATGGCCATTGTCCTGTCGCATGAACTGGGAGCATACTGGGAGGTGCTGACTGGGGAAGGAGAGTGCTGCTCTTCTCCTCTTATCTCTTGGGGCATTTCTGGTTTGTTTCACACCATCTTTATCTTTCCCAGTACATAAGATTGGTTTGTTTTGTCTTTAGGGTCTATATTTCTGGCCTTATCATTGAAAAGATTGGGCCAAATTTTTTGCAAGTATGCAAATCTCCCTCACAAAGAGCAGGCGCAAAAAGGAGCTGTTAGTTTTATTGTGCATTTATTGTTGGTGGATAGGCCATGAGCAAATCACTGGAACCCCCATTACTTGGAAGACATATAAAGCTTAAGGCTGTGATTTTCAGAGGTCCCCAGGTAGCTGAGTGCCTGAGTGTTACTGAATGTCAAGGTTATTCTGATGCTTGGCATCTATACACCCATTTCCTCCTATAAATCCAGTCCAAGAATAACAGTTACAGTGCTTTGATGAGTAAAATGGGAATGTGTATTGTGAGTCAAAGAACTGCACAAAAGTCAGTCTTTCTCCTACAGCACAGTAAAGCCTACTGAAATCTAAAGGAGTAGAAAAGTCTTCTGCTTTAGGCAATTAAAAGCACGAGGAGTCTACAGACCACCCTCCCTTACACTCAGAAAGCAGAAGTAGATGCATAAGAAGCTACAAGAAAGAATTAAAATATTTCATGTGGATTACAAGAGATTGCAGTATTAATTATATCTGGGTTGCTTTTATTTTAATGATTCAGGATGAGAAATTAAAGAAGCTCGTGGAGCAGAATGGCACAGAAGATTGGAAAGTCATTGCCAATTTCCTTCCTGTAAGTGGACATTGGTTTCTGTTTCCAGGCCTAGTAGCCCTATCAAGGGGTTTCCTTGATAAAGGGGATGGGAAGTGATTGCTTTATAGTTACGTTTTCAGGGGAGATATAAAACCTCCACAGATGGAGACCTTAGAAATTTAGTTCGATTACTGTGGAAACCCTTACATTTATTTTTCCTTTCACTTCTCAGAAAGGGTTGGAAAAAATCAAACAAGCAAAAATGGGGTATGGTGGGTCTTGCACAGTAGATGGTCAATGTGACAATGAAACAAAATGTCTCAGCACAGAGAAAAAAAATAACTTTGGTGAATTGTAAGTATGATTTTTAAGATAATTGCTTTGTGAACACTTTGGCTGTTGCTGAAATGTTGCATGTGAAAGCATGCCAGCTATTGTGCAGATGGGGAAGATAAAGTTTTTGTAGTTTTGGTGATGGAGTCCTCAATGCAGAAATGATGGGAAACCTTATGTATTCTGTGAGCAAATTGATAGCTGAGCACCTTCTTCTCAGACTTACTGTATCACTCCATGTGGTTTAGTAGTCTTAGCTGGCAGTGAAATACATCAAAACAAGTGTATGTAAATAAGAGCATTCTCACTCTACTTTCATCTTGTCTAAAGAATTACTCACTTTGTGTATTTCACATTTCTCTAGAATCGGACAGATGTTCAGTGCCAGCACCGATGGCAGAAGGTACTAAACCCAGAACTTATTAAAGGTCCGTGGACTAAAGAGGAGGATCAAAGGGTAATCAGTTTTCCTTTCTGTCTGATTAATGCCTTACTAGCAGATTTCAGATGTTGAGGCAAAACTCCTGGAAACTTTGGTGGTCTCAGAATTATTATGGCCAGAGGCAGATTGTATTTGTGTAGTGCTTTCTGAGTTTGCTATGCAAATAAATTAAGGTTGTTTTACAGCACTGTAATGTAGAATTGCAGTCTAGAAATGCCTTAACTATTACCAGATTTTTCCTTTTGGGTAAAAATATGAATGGGAAGTGGGAAACCTTAATTGCTATTAGTTTTTCTGTGGCTGTTTTGAGAAATGTTGTTGAAAATATTGCTTCACCACGGAAAAAAATTTCATTGATTGATCATGCATCATTAAATACAGGCAATATTTATGTCCTTCTTTGAAGGTAATAGAGCTCGTGCAGAAATACGGTCCAAAGCGCTGGTCTGTCATTGCTAAGCATTTGAAGGGAAGGATTGGAAAACAGTGCAGGGAGAGGTGGCACAACCATTTGAATCCAGAAGTGAAGAAAACCTCCTGGACAGAAGAGGAAGATAGAATTATTTACCAGGCACACAAGAGGCTGGGAAACAGATGGGCAGAGATTGCAAAGTTGCTACCTGGACGGTAATGACATATACTTTTAGCTCTTAAAAAAGGAAAAGAGGAAAAAGCTGCAGGTCTGAGCAGTCTGTTTTGGTTGCCTCAGGCTGCACTGTATAAATCAGAAAAATTTTGGAATCAAAACCTGGGAAGCCAGTGACACCGATGTGCATTTTTCTCTGTGGGGAATTTCACTCTTTGGTCAGTACATGCAACAGTATGCTATTTTTACAGGCTTTTAATGTTTGCCATAAGTAAAAAACCCAGTAACTAGAGCAATACCATAAGAGTTTCCTAAATTTCTGTGTAGTCTTATTTGTGCTTGTGATGACTGTCAAAATTTAAATCGATTTAATAGGGAACGATCAGGCTTTACAAGTGGAACATAATTTACATTCAGCTAGGGGTATGCCTTCAACGTGAAATCCAGTCTGTTTATTCAAAATTATTTAAGAGAAGGCTTCTTCATTTTTTGTTATTGCTCCTGAATCATCCAGATGATTTTGACCTGTTAAAAAACTATGTGTAAAATAGAAGAAACTTTTTCCTCAAACTCTGGTCCTGGAAATACTTGTCTCACTGAAAGCTTTTATACAGCTTGTATATAATATCAAAGATTCAGTGTCTTATTTGCTGTGATTAAAAGTGACTCATAGTGTGGGCTAGCAAATAATGTAAGCAAGGGAGAGGTTTCCCTTCCTACTTTTCTTCCTGCTATTTGGTAAAACATCTTCAAGGCCTAAATATAAGGCCTAAGATCATGATAGCCTTTTAAGCAGTCATTCCCTGGGCAGCTTTCACTTTCTAGAAGATAACAAGAAAGGAATTAGCCCTTGGAAATATTTTTGTAGCTTCCACACATCACAGATACTGCTTTGAATGATACCGTGCAGTGGTGATGTTTTTCAAATAGCAGAGCTGTTTTTAAGCGTACTCTTAAAATCTCACTAACTTGGTAAGTTTGCTTTTCCTGACTCATGTATGTGAGGATTTGAATCTCAGTTTTTTTGCGTCTAAGAATCCCAACAGTTTTGTTTACTGAGTTTGTGTGTACAGCATGATGTTGTTGTTGTCTAGGTGACCAGCTGGAAAGTTGCTTGGAAGTTAGTCTGTTCACAGCTGTTCTCCACAGTCTTTCTTTCCAGCAATGTGACACAATAAGACTCCACTGAAATATTAAGACATAGGAAGATGATGTTTGCATTACTTTAGGATAGCCTTAAAGAGATGTTAGCCTTTGTTGTCACCTTACTTCAGGGGAATGAGATGAAGCTGAAGTTAGTAATTTGTTACAATTGGAGGATCTAAGTCATGAGAGATTGCTTTTAAAAGTATGTAAACAACCGTAGCCCATTTTTCTTTTTCCGTAACTTTTATACTGAGCATCTTTCCTGAGAAGTTGAGAATAGCATTTGTAATGGTAGGGGAAGGAGGAAGGTCAGAGAAGAGCTCAGGGTTTAAACAGAAATGCCAACATCAGTTCCCTGCCTATTGACCCCTCTGAAATGGAAATGCTCATTTTGGAAACTCCTCGAACGTCTGTATTTCTGTTGCAGAACTGATAATGCTATCAAGAACCACTGGAACTCCACCATGCGCCGAAAGGTTGAGCAGGAGGGCTACCTGCAGGAGTCCTCCAAAGCCTGTCACTCCTCAGCAGCTGCTGGCTTTCAGAAGAACAACCACTTGATGGCCTTTGCTCACAACCCATCGCCACCTGCCCAGCTGCCGGTGGCCAGCCAGCCCCCGCTGAGCAGTGACTACCCCTACTACCACATCCCTGAGCCACAGAACGTAAGTGCCTGAAAATGTGAGGGTGGTGGGGCTGCTCGTTTTGCTTTGTTGAATAGATGGGTGCAGTTTAGCTATGCCTGGTTTCAGGAAGCATGAGGGATTTTTGGACTTGGATGTGTTTGATGTCAGATGAGGATTTCTTTGACTTTTACTTCATTCAGTGCTGAAAATATGTACATTTCAAACTAGCGGCATTCAGGTGGTGGAACCGGGTACAGTGAGTTTAATGCCTTGGGAGCAGATAACATAGTTCTTAGAGCTGTGCATTTTAAATTTCTTGAATATCAGTTGAATCTGGTTAATTCTGTGTTCCATGTCAAAATCTCCCACGTTCTCTTTAGCAGTATTCTGTTTGTGGGTTGCCTGTCGGAACCAAGTAAACAAGTATTGTTTTTAATCAGATTTCTTTTCGATTAATGATTAATAATGAAACAGACTCCTGCTTCAGACAGTTGCATTGTAGAGTTTTAGATGATAATAAATTGCATCTTTTGCTTTTTCACTTCAATTTAGAAAATCCTTACAAATGTATCTATAAATTATTCATCTTTTCTCATTCAGGAAGGGTAAATATTTCATATATGAATTTTTTCTCTTCCTCTCTAATGCTCACTGTCATATTCCTAAAAACCTGATTACTTTTCTTGTAAACGTTTTTAGGGTTTTTGCTATTTCATCTCCACAGACTACAAATATTAAGTACCTAAAACCAAAGTATGTTTAATGCAAATTCAGAATGCAAGCAGATAATATGATGGAAATAATCAATTTTTGCTTTTTGACCTAGGTTCCTGGTCAGATCCCATATCCAGTAGCACTGCATGTAAATATTGTCAATGTACCTCAGCCAGCTGCTGCAGCTATCCAGGTAGATAACTTACACCTCATTTCAAGAGTCAATTTCTTAAATATTTGATAAACTAAAATCAAGACATCCTACATTAAAAAAACATTTTAATGTATTAAGTGTGGTGAAAAGAGAAAATGGGGAAGGTCGGGGAGTTCTAGCATGGCTAATAATTGATCCTTCTGAAGTGGATTTAAAATGCAGTAGTTGACATCTGGTGTGATGGCTTTCACTTTCTCCATTTCAAATGTCTATACTGAAATTCAGCAGAGACTTTGGTAGTGGAAAACACAATTGACATTTGTTTCATCTTTGAATCTTAATTTGGCTGTTGTGACCACAGGTCGGCAAACCATGGGCATTTTAGTTGCTACATCCTATCAGACCTTTATCTTTTCTTTTCCCTTAACTCTTAATTTCAGAGACACTATAATGATGAAGACCCTGAGAAAGAAAAGCGAATAAAGGAATTAGAGTTGCTACTAATGTCGACTGAGAATGAACTGAAAGGGCAGCAGGCATTACCAGTAAGATTGTCACTGTGTGCTTGGATGGAGGGATAGCAGCCTTACCCCAGTGCTTGTCTTTTTAACTTTTTCCTCCCCTTCTGCTTTCAGTACTAATCAAGGCTCTATATTTCCGTTTTAAAAGGATGAAACATAGCACATACATAATCTGTATCTGCTTCGTAAATTTTTTAATTGAAAAAAAATTTTTAAAAATTTGCAGGTATCTTGCTTTGCAAATTGGGAACAGGATTGAGCTCTGCAACATGATGTAATATTGGAAACATGATGATTGTACAAAAATTAAAAATCCTACAGATCTTTAATCAATAACAGAATCTGTGTTTCTGGAAGTGTGCAATGGTTCATGTGATGAAAATGTAGTGCCTGTGCATTAGATTTTTCTTATCTATTGCATTCTTTCCTTCAGCTGTGTTTTATACACTTGGTAAGCTTCAGACTTGGTGCATGTTTGAGAATTTGTTTTACTCCTCCAAATAATGTTAGATTCTTCATAACTGCATGTGTGGAGCAAGCGCTGGCTATTACTGAATTCTCATACTTCGTTGTATATGCCATTGGATGTTAATGTGTGAAAACTCTTATGTAACTACTTAACACCATCACCAAAGCCAAGAATCCCAAAATCAATTTTGAAGATAGGTGATAGCCAGCAGATTCTATTTTTTTTTTTTTTTTTTTTTTTTTGGGTAATATTTAAATTAATAGTAAAAGAACTGCATGCATGATACGTTAGTTTGGCCACTTTTTAACTTTAGTTGATGTTTTGCAATTTCTTCTGTTGCATGATCACACTGGAAAGAAACTTCTGTTAATTTGTTCTTCTGCTTTCCTAACCACGTTGATTTGACAGCCTCTTCATTGCATTGGTGTAAGCTGTAGCATTAGACAGGGATAGCAGAAGAAAAGGAGATAAGCAGACAAAAGCAACTCTAACTCTAAAACCTTTTAGCCTTCTACAGTGCTGAGCGCTCAGTAGGGAAATCCTGCTGTTTCTTGCTTCTTACAGAAAAGGACTTGCAGACACCTTTTGAGCACTTGGAGTAACAAAGTATGAATTGATTATGTGTTAGTAATGACATATGCCTATAATCCCGGAAGTAAATTATGAGGTAACTTTAGGATAACAAATACAATGCCAATATTACTTAAAACAAGATCTTGCACTGATGAAAGGAAACATCTTGACAATTGTTTCATAGGCATAAGCTTTTAGGTGATGATGCAATTACTTTTATCTTTCCTCCAGTGGCATCTGACACCTTGTGCAATTTCATTGCTAAGTTCCTTCTGCCTTTCCCCCCTCCCTTTTCTTTTTTTTTTTCTTTCTTCTTCCTTTAGACACAGAACCACACATCAAACTACCCCGGCTGGCACAGCACCACAATTGCTGACAGTACCAGGACCAGTGGTGACAGTGCACCTGTTTCCTGTTTGGGGGAACATCACCACTGTACTCCATCTCCACCAGTGGATCACGGTTGCTTACCTGAGGAAAGTGCATCCCCTGCACGGTGCATGATTGTTCACCAGAGCAACATCCTGGATAATGTTAAGAATCTCTTAGAATTTGCTGAAACACTCCAGTTAATAGACTCCGTAAGTAGACTTGCCGCCTCAGGTGGATTTGTGCGTGGCCAAGGAGTAATGGGTGAGGAGCTGGGATTGTCCTAAATGTGGTTGTTGGCTTTTTCCTGAGTAACTTTAGGGTTGCTCCAGGATCTGAAGCTTTTCTTCTGGCATAAGAAAACACAGCTGCTCATAAATGAAGCCCTTGAGCATGGATGCATATGCTTTTTGTGGGTGTCTCCCTTTCCTGCTACATCTTGGAATGGGAGTGAGTTTTGGCAAGCTGCAGAGTAGGAGCTTGAAACAATCTCTCAACGTTAAGTCTCCTTAAAATAAAATCAGAGATACCAAGAAAGGTTTTAAACAATGAAGTGGTATTTATTGATATTTGAAGTGACACATGCCATAGGTTTATGTGTGGCTGCTCATATATCTGCATCATTTTGTAGAATTTTTTGTTGTAGCCTTAGTAGCTGCTTTTCAAAGTTTAAGGAGCTTGCCCTGGCATATGTGAAGGACTGTAAACACACATTTAAATGTCAAGTATCTGACTGACATTGACATGGAACCTGTTCTCATTGCAGTTTCTGGGGTGCTACATGTAAAGAAGTAGCACATTGAATTACATTTTCTGGTGGCAACCTCCTTTAGAAGCAGAGGTGTCTGCTTCACGCGGCATCATTTGCCTTTCAGCACATCCAGAGCAGCATTGCACGTTAGGAGGAGGCCAGTCTTGGTCGACAGCACACGTTTTTTTGTAGCGAAAGGCACCATCATCACACCAAGTAGAAAAAGCTGGGCAAGTAAATAGTAAGGACATAATTTGACTTAATCGTTAGGGACTCGCAACACTACTAGGATGTCAGACAGTTTGATAAGATCAAGGTATGTATTGAAAACATGAATTGTGTTCACAGTGTTGCTGCTCCCAGGAACAGGGTCAGGCTGAATTGAACTGGGCAAGACTTTGTTGTTGTTGTTGGTTACAGGCATATCCTAGCGCTGTATTTTCATGAGGTGGCACTATACACTGTCTTATAGCTCCATGCCTCCCACGTTGTTTCAGGATCCTTCATCATGGGGTGATCTCAGCAGTTTTGAATTCTTTGAAGACACAGACACTCCGGCTAGCAGAGCTCCCTCAGGCACAGTCGCGCAGCTTCAGCAAAGAGGGGCCAGTGCTTGTAGACCTCAAGGACACCCCACCACAAATTTGAGCAAAGTCATGTCGAGTCAGGGCTCTCTTGGCTCACCAAAGACCTTATCTGCCTCACAGGGCAGTGCGGCTCCGTGGGTCCTTCTTCGCAGAAGGAGAGGGCACTGCAGCCCCTTAGCCAGTGGCCACGGTAGCGCCTTGGTCCTAGCTGACGTCAGCAGCGCAACTCCTCCTAAGCGCTCCCCTGTCAAAAGCCTGCCCTTCTCTCCCTCGCAGGTAGATCAAGACTTCTGCACAGATGTTACTAATTCTCAAAAGTCACCCCAGTCTTAACAATTTAGAAACTAATCCTTTGGAACAAATGACTAATTACCGTTGTGCTTGTTGATTTCACTCCGTTTTTGAATCTTCTCACTGCTCCTAGTCTTCACCACTGAGTTTAGTTAATCAGCAAGCTAACTGTTGATTCTTGTCTTTTAAATTCATCTGTGGGGCTTGGTTTTTTTGTGTTTTGGTTTTTTGCCTTTTTGGATGTTTTTTGTAGGGGAGTGTGACTCCTTGCTTTACTCTTGCTGCTAACTCCCGACTACTAGAGTTTAACATTTCGGATCATTTGTGATACTGTCCATCTCTGTCCACTTACAATATGATTCATTGACCTAGAAAACCCCAAACTGCATTTAAATAGCATTCAGGTTGTGAGACAAACTGACAACAACCAGAAAATTCAAATCACACTCGCCATCCTCTGCCCAGGCCATGAGAGTTGGAGTGGAATAGGAATGAGGAGGAAAATGGCCTGTTTAAAATGGCCTGGCGTGCACTTTCAAATTCCTGATGATGGTTGCTTTGTTTCACAGCTGTAGCACTATTTAAAAGTGTTTTGGATTTTTTGTTTATGTTGGTTTGCTTTAGTCTTTGATGTCAAAGAAACACTGTTTCATGAAGGATAGTAAAAGATTTCATGTAATGATTTCCTGATGTATTTCCCATTACCTATTAGGTATTTTAATTGTATGTCGTTCATCTAGTGAAAGCCAAATTTTCTTACATGCCACATTTTTATAAAGTGGCAGATTGAATCTAGAAGGGAATACCTTTAATTGTTGTCGAAATAAAGGATACCACTATGCTCACAGATTTATAGGTGCTAGAAATAGAAATAATATTTTAGGTTACTAGGTAGAACACATGCAAGAGCAATTTTCTCCAAACAAATAGTGCTGCCTCTTTTTCAGTCAGCTGTTTCCATTCCAAAGCATTCCACATACCCGTCACAGGCGGCAGTTTTCATTTTATGCTCTGAAAATGAAGCACTTTCTTTTGAGACAGATGATAGGAAATTTATTTTCCTGTCATAAACACTTTATTTACTGCCCTAAAAGCCCCTAGATGCCCCATATAAATATTTGTGGAATTTAACCTCATTTCCTGTGGGTTTGTTTCTGAAACATCCCTTGCTCATTTTCACCCAGTTTCTTGGGCACACTGCTCTTAATTAAAATTTATTTGGAAAAAATCCAAATCAGGCTCTGAAAGTGGTGGAAAGTGTTTCTCATTGGAACAGAGTGTAATTTCCTTTAGAATTTCCCTCTCTAGCTTCCTGAGCCAAACCGTTGAGTATTTTTTCACCATGTAGTGAGGTACCCCACATACCCCTATTTGCATCATAGGGTCAGGAGAGTGACTCATGTCAATCAGAAGAAAATAATTTATTTCTCTTTTGTTCAATAATGTCAGCTTAAGAGGTCAGCCATGTAATCTGGATGTTCCTGTTAACTTTTTCTTTCCTCGCCTACAGTTCTTAAACACCTCATCCAGTCATGAAAACTCCAACCTGGACAACCCTGCACTTACTTCCACGCCAGTATGTGGCCATAAGATGGCAATTACCACCCCGTTCCACAGGGACCAGACTTTCAAAGCTCAGAAGGAAAACCATGTGTAAGTCTGTTGTCTTGTCAAACTCACGAGTGTCCATTTCTTCAGGTTTGCATGCAGCCAGAGTGCCGGGTCAGCGTATGCTTCAGGCTGTGAGAGAGGGTAGGTTTAGATTGGACATGAGGAAAGAATTCTTTGCTGAGAGGGTGGTGAAGGCACTGGAATAGGTTGGCCAGAGATAATGTGAGTGGCCTATCGCTGGATGAAGCCCTGGGCAGCTTGATCTCATGGAAGGTGTGCCTGCCTGTGGTAGGGTGTTTGGAACTAGATGATCTTTAAGGACTGTTCCAGCCTAAACCATTCTATGATTCCTGCAGTTGTTTGCTCACGCATTCAGATTTTTCTAAGTTGGGAGTAAAACTTCCGCTTTATCACTATGGAGGTAAGTTATTAATACAGAAAACCATGCACACAGGTTCACCAGCTTTTCAAATAAAGTCGTTACACCTCATCACAGTCAAATAGATGTTCTGCTGTAAAAGCAAAATGGATTATAGGATCTCAGGGAAATATTTTCCAAAGCCTTACAACAATACTGCCTGTATGCTCGTATTTCTGTAAAGAGGTAGTATTTCCAAGCATCTTCCTTTAAAGTTCCTCTTCTTCTTTTCAAAGTTTCAGGACTCCAGCAATCAAGAGGTCGATATTAGAAAGCTCTCCAAGAACACCCACTCCATTCAAAAATGCACTTGCAGCTCAGGAAATCAAATACGGTCCTTTGAAGATGCTGGTAAGAAGGAAACAATGATAAAAGTTGCTTTGATATTAGTGCAGAGGGATGTTCTGGGACTTGGATATAATGTTTCTTTCTTTCAGCCTCAAACTCCAACTCATCTTGTAGAAGATCTGCAGGATGTTATCAAGCAGGAGTCGGAGGAATCTGCAATAGTGGCTGGGCTACATGAAAGTGGACCCCCTTTGCTGAAGAAAATCAAACAAGAGGTAAATCTCAAACTTACCTGAGGCAATTTAATTCAGAACTCTTTGCTGAGAAACTTGTACCAATGCCTTTTCTGTTAAATAGCTGTGTCTGTTTTTCTTTCATGTGAGCCCCAAGATCTTAGTGTCAGTTCCATATAGTATACTAGGCATGTCTAATTCATCTCCCATTGATTTCCATAGAAGTCTTTCTGCTGTTTTCAGCAGGGGTTTGCTTGGGCCGTTCTAATGCAGTTTTCGTTTGAAACTTAAAAAGAAAAGAAAAATTAGACATGAATTTGGATTGAATCTTTCAAATATTGGTGAAAAGTATAGAAGAACCCCATGGGGACCAAGCTCCATGGAGTGACTTAGAAACCTGAACATTTGAGGACATTGCATTATATTACTTTGTCACTAAAGTTCTAAAAATACATACATTCTCGGTCCTTTCTAGGGGATTAAACTCCTGAATACTGACAGAGCACTGAGTGCAAGTATTCAAAGTTTTATTAGATGGGGATTTTTTTGAGAACCTTGAACTTTTGTCTTCTGCAAAGAGCAAGGCTGCTGTAAAAGATGATACTGTAAACATGCATTATGCACCTCTGTGAAGAATATTTGTTCAATTTATTAAGCAACTGACAGAAATCTGCTGGTCAGTTATATGGTGGTTGAATCATGTCTTTTCTGCTTTCAGGTGGAGTCCCCAACAGATAAAGCTGGACATTTTTTTTGCTCAAATCACTGGGAAGGAGAAAACCTGAACACTCAGCTCTTTACACCTGGGTCTTCTATGGAAGATGTGCCAGTAAGTACAAGTTTTCACACCATCAAAGGAATTCTTTGTTTTACATCACTGTTCAGTTCTCACATGCAAAAGAAAGAGTATTTTTTCTGATTTTCTTCACAAGTGAGCTTTATTCCTTATTTCTGTGTCATTTTCCTGTACTAAGCATGAAAAGCAAAATGCTACTCTTAATTATCACTGTGATGCCTATAGAAGGTTGCAGAAGTTGCACTCATTTTGCAGCCCACAGACTTTGAAGAGCCTACACTCAGAGGTTGCCTGCACCTGCATGTAGAAATGACTAGATCATGGAGTTGAAAATTGGTGAAAGAGAGAGAGTCTCTCTTGGTTTTTGCAAAGGACACCTTGCATGAGCACAGTTCTCTTTGCATTGCCAGGACTTAGGGACTGTTCAGTGTTACTGTTATTCTTGAACGTGGGATTTTCACTGGATGGAAAACCTTTGCACAGGGCAATGCTCCTGCAAAGCCAAGTCCCAGGGACACCAAGCTGAGGTCTGCTCCTCATCTGTGTGGCTCTGCCAACTTGTGCACCCAAGCTGAGTTTACTTACAATGCATTCCAATTCAGGCCGTTCTCATGAGTTGCTGAAAACCTTTTCCTTTTTTCTTTTCCTGTTCAGAATCTTCTTACCAGTTCCATTTTAAAGATGCCTGTGTCTGAAGATGATGATAGTTTTCACAAAACAGTTGCAGTACCCAGAAACAGGCCACTAGCTAGTCCTCTACAGGTAACTATTCTTTGATAAAAGTATCCTCTGTATATATAAAAATACATATATACATCCATATATGTATGTGTTGCTTTCTCACAGACCGAGTTGAAGTTTGGAGTATGGAAGAATGAAATGTTCAAATGAATGTGGCTGATGATCTCACTTTGCTTGTGGAGCATGAGGGCACAGTGGCTGCGGCAGTGCCAGGAAGCTAAACAGGGCACAGCCCTTGTGTGAGGGGTATTGTAACTCAGCTGGGTGCAGTGTTAAATTGGTAGGACTGAGAATTAATGTGGACCAGAGGGGTTTTTTTTACCATAGACTTCTTGTAGGTGGCATTGCTGTTTTGGAGATTTGAGTGGTGTGGTGGTGGCCAGAACTTGTGACTGGCCTTGGGGTCAGAGGAGAGACTCTAGCACTGTCTGACTGGCACAGGTGTGGCCAGTACGGCCCATCCAGCCCAGCACCAGGATGGCCTTTCCCCAGTGTAGGCAAAATGTGTAATTGTTGTAGTGTAAGTCAGATGTGAGGCTGGGGTTTATGTGCCTATGCTTTTTCCATGTCTTAACAAACATATACATTTGCTGTACTTTAAAATAGAGCTGTCACACAGGGGCTGATGCAGAGCCCACCAAAGTCATTAGCAGCCAGTTTGGCAGCTCTTGTGTACTTTAGGTGGAACCCACAGCAAGTCATTCAGAAAACAAAACATAATTTCTGTATTTCTGAGGTAGATGACTAAGTGATTTTGTAGCCTTTCTCCACATGGGAGAACTAAAGGAGAGTGTCTTATTCCCCAGGGTGAGTCACTGTCAGGAAGGAAATTGTAACTCCATAGTTCCTGACTTTCAGACAGATAGTCCATATGGCTAATCCTTTCTTTCTTCTCTCTTTCCAGAATTTACATTAGGGCTTATTTACAGTAGGAAGGAATGAATAAAAGCTGGTTTTGATTAAACGTTTCTAGCCAGGCATAAAAAAAGGAGATAGTAAAATTTTACACATGTCACCATTTGGCACACTTTGCCATGGAGTAGGCTTGTATTTTGTGCTGCAGAATCATTTGATGAAAAACAGCTTTGGAGAGCAGGAACTGGGACTCCCCTTGGCATGGGGGTGTCTGTAGCGGCCAAAGACTCACACTCAGTATTGTTTATCTGTGCTTTTCTCATGAGCTGTGTTTCTTGGCTGCAGCGTGGTAGACAGCTAAGGGAAGGGTTCAAAGATGCACTGCCCCTGGTCTAGGGCAGTATATAGGGGCTGAATTCAGACCCACCTCAGGGCAAAGAGGAGCCTGGGTCTCCAGCTTCGCAGGGGCTTGCGGGAGCTCCCTGGTGAGTGTGTGGGAGGACGCTGTTGATCCCCGGGAGCTCGGCTCTGCTGCATCCCAACACCTGTCTGCGACCCCAGCCAAACTCTGGGCTCCTTCATAGATTTAGGGCAAGATTTTCAGGTAGCTAAGCAGCACGGGCCGTGTGTTGTCCTGTTAGTGGTAGTTGCCTGCACTCTGGCTGTAATAAAAAAGAAGCATCTGAGAGGTCTGTACAATAGGATCTTTTGATCTTTAGTGTACCAGTGTTATGTTTCCTGCTATCTAAAAATAATTTCTTTACAAGCTGCTATAAACGAAAGGGCTTGTTTAACCTTCTGTCCTCACTCATGCTGATTTTGTTCAGGAAGTTTACATGAGTCAATTTGTAGATCATTCTGGATTCAATTCTTCAGTCCTTGCTCAGGACAACCATGTTAAAAGTCAGGTATTCTCATTGTTTGGATAAAGAGGACCTTTTCTTAAGTAGGAACTGAGTTTAAAAGGACTTCCCAACTCCTCTCAGCGTTTAAAGTGTGTTGGACTGAAAGAAAAAGTAGTTGTAAAAAGCCCCAAAGTGAATAGTTAGTATGCAGCTTCTTGGTGTACTAGTATGAAGGTAAAATTGTTCTCTCTGCTGATGAAACATTGAGCTTTTCAGCTGAAATGTAATCTGAAATGGAGAATGAGGCTTGGGGTTTCTGTGATGGTGGCACAGACAGCTTTTTTGGGATGAAATACAGACTTCTTATAACAATGCAGTATTGTCTGTGAGTGGCTGCACTCTCTGGTTTGGACTTCGTGTCATGGTTAAAAGTAATGGTAAAGCTGCTTGGCTTCATGTCAGAGGGGAGGAGTTTGGCCCCGTGCGGCTCGGAAAGGACGTGTAGTCTGGCTCTGTTTCACACCAGAAACTGCTGCTGCTCTGTCCCTAACACTTCCCCTCCTCCACCCCAGTGTAAATGGACTCGTATGAGTAGGACACAGCATGTCTAAAGGGCGCAGAGCCATGGAAAACGTTAGCCTTTGTGCTTGTTGTTGGTTTTACTGGTTGCATTTTGTACATGACCAGATTTTAGCACGTTATGGTCCCGTGCTTTCTACCCTTCCTGGTTTAGAATTTGGTATCTCACCCTCATACACGAGCACATACATGGACACAAACACTGAAATCCACTGATCCCATGAAAGTAGACATTATGCATGAGGGAACTCCTGTGGGTTAAATTTAATTGTGTCTGCATATGTTGACATTGCTGCTGTTAATATTTTGGGCCTGATCCAACTGTTCTTACTTAGGCAAATTCTCATTGACTTCAGTCCAAGAAAGAATTACAGCAATCTCTGCACCTTGCAATCTGTGCATGGAGAGGGAAGACAGAAACAAAGCACTAAACTTAGGGGTTTTTTAATATGCTTGATTTTTAAAAGTCCACTTGCTTTTAAATTTGGACTTAGATAAGAGGGAGACAGTATATTTACCAGCCCACAGTTTTCCATTGCTTTAATAATTTGCACTGCATTTGCACAAAGATGTTTGGCTAGCGATAAACTGATCGAAATCCTTGATTACTTATTGTTTTGCTGTTAAATTCCAAAGAAGGCAGGAGTAACAAATGTTCAAACACATCTCTAATGATATTTTTTACTGCATTTTGGGTACACGACTGATCATATGCCATTTAGTAAAGAGCAGCTGATGACCATATCAGATAGCACAATATGATTCACCATCATTTAGCAGGAACAGCATGTTGCATCATTTGGCATGTGAGGTCAGGTAGCTCCACATAACACCACTGGAGTTTGGTGCTGTCAGTGTTTTATAGAGCAAAGGGAGAAAAAGCCTCTGTAGACCCAAGAAGAGTTTGGGCTTTACCCTCATTCAGTGCCCTGTCATGTCTCTCTAAGGCATTGGATGTAAAGGCACTTTTGTGTCAGATCTTTCTGGTAAGGTGTGAGGGTTCAGCCAGCTCTTCTGTCCTGTGTGACAAATCTCGTGGTTGTGCCTTGAGTGTTATCAGACCGGCAGGATCAGGAATGTCTCACCATCCCCACGTGTTGCCTTGGCGTGGACTTACTCTCGATTGCATGGATTCCAAATATTTCTGCTTTGTGTTCGGGGGATAAGTTAAAACCTGGTTTTTTGCACCCTATATTTTTGTCACTTAGTTGCATTTCAGGGAGATTTTGGCTTTAGTAGCAACTTTTCCAAGGGTTACGATTTTAGGATAAGATACTCCAATACCGAGACAAACAGATGATCTATACTGAGCATGTGCTTGAATTTTGCCTTGTAAGAGGTTACATAAAAACCCCTCTGTTTCTGGCACTTCCTATGTAAAAGTTAGATTTTATTTCACATTATGTTCTGTAGCAGTAGCGGTACGTAATACAAACTATCCTAACACAGACATTTTAACAGACAGAAAAGTAGGCTAAATCACAGACCTTCCACCTAACCCTGCAGGCTATCAAAAGACACCATGAAATGGAGCCTTTTAAGAAAATAGCGCTGCTTTGATATCTTCTTCCCCCAGTAACAAAGGAAACAACACAAGGTAGAAGCCCTGCAAGCTAAAGAGAATGTTCTTCAACCCCTAGCTCCTGTCACTTTCCATTTTTTAACCACAGACTGACACATTTCGGCTCGAATTTCCTGACTTTCAGCGGTTTATGTAGCCATTTTCTTCAAAGACTAAGTTTAAAGGATTTTAAAAGAGATACTTGGTTAACCTTTTCTCAGTTACTTGAGCTGTCATGAAGCTTAATTTTCTCAGTTTAAAAAGTGAACTGTTGTTTATTTGCAGCTGGTCACAAGATAAAATGGCCAGGAAGGCAGCATGGTCTCCTGCAAGAGCAGGCTTTTTCTGGTTTTCTTCCATAGCTTTTTTGGGGGAAAGAAGATCCTGAGATCTCATATTCTTCTTTGTTTAATCAGGGGAGAGGGGGAAGCACGCTGTGTTTGAGGTTTGCACAGCAAGGGAAGGTAGCCCCACAGGTTTCCTTCTCTTGTGTTGCCTCTTCTCTCCCCAGTGACTGATGAGTACAGGAAGGAGCTGTGCTTGGCACAGCTGAGGGAGCAAGAGGAGGTTCAAAGTTACAGGTCAGTCATCGCATGTTTTTCTCCCAGGTCAGCAGAATTTGGGTTGCAAACAGATCGGCAGTTAGAGCTGGCCTGAGCTGGTGATGGTCTCTCAGGAAGAAAAGTGACAGCTTAACTATTAGTACTTTGCAGCAATGTATTCTGATCTGTGGGGGAGAAAAAAAAAAGAGATTACTTAAGGACAAAAGTGGAGAGGAAAAGAATTTCCTAGTATGAGTTGCAGGTGCTTAGCCCACTTCCGTATCTCGTCCATTCATCTTACTTGGAAAGCTCATACGTCTTGAGCAGAAGTTTTATCTGAGCAAGAACTTCAGGGTTAAGCTCTTAAAAATGCCATCAAATAGCTCTTTCTAGCTCTGGTATCATGCTTGTAACAAAAGCTGAAAAGTTGGACCATCTTATTCTTTCACATTTAGCAAGCTGTATTTCTGAGCAACTCAGAAAGCCCCAGAGCTTAGGAGAAGTCTGTCCTGTGCCCCAGAGGAAAGCTAACAACAGGGGTAGAAATAGTGGTCTGTCTTGTCAACTGAGATAAAAAATTAATTTATAGTCACTTTAGTTTTTAATTAGTCTTTACTGTCTGCTCTTGATAAGTAAACGGGTTTCTGCCAGTTCTGCATCCTTACAGAACAGAAAGCCATGTTATTCATATGCTGTCTATTGTATTCTGCTAGGAAATCATTTTGTTTAGTGCATTGTTTTACTGTTTCAGGAGTGCTGCATTTCTGTTGCAAGCCTTCTTTTCAGTGGCACATTCTGCAGACAATCCATACCATGTAATCTAAGGGAAAACTGGCAAGAAATCCAGCTTTTTGCAGCAGGGAAACACGATAAGGACCTTCTAATAATCTGAATGTTGTAAATATTTTAAATACACTAGCATTTTTTAAATTATTTTTAAATACCAGCACAGCTTGGCTAAATTAGTGGGAATGTTTCCTAGACCACTAACTTTGCTGGAGTTGCTGAAGCTACCTGCCAGCAGAGCAGAGATGTAAAATCTGTCTCCTAACACAGTTCTTTGCCCAGGGATTTTTACTAGACTTTCATCAGTTTGGGAGCTCAGCACTGCAGACTGCAGCAGTGTTTGGTTTTGGCATTGGCTCCTAACACTAAAGGTGTTGTAACACAGGAGCTTTCTTAAGCTATAGAGACAGCACATGAAAAGGCAGTCTGGGCTACAAGAGCAGAAGGACTAGTTCTGTTAGAAAAGCACGTTTCCGCAGTGTTTTCTTCCCCTACTCTGGTCTGTTTTCTCTAGATGGTCCAAGTTTTTATTTAAAGTGCTTTAACTGGATATCCCAGTTACAGCTTTGACAGTTTGTTTACAGTTCACATTTGCCTGAGGGCAATTGGAGGCATATTACAGGATAAATAAGGTAGTTTTGCTGCCAGGAGAAGGATGTACTGGTAGGATTATTGAGGTTAAAAAAAAAAAAAAGAGAGAAAGAAAAGGGACAGGGAGAATGACATAATGACATAGCTGGAATTGTACCATGGATCTGTAATTTAATCCTATGGGAACTTGTAGCACTATACTTTCTTCTCCCCCCACTCCCTGATTTAACTTAAAGAGAGAAACTGCTGTGTATGGAAGAGTAAAATACAGTGGAAGTGCTGGCTGAAAAAGTTTAAACTCTTTTAATGGACAGCAAAATTAAGACTAGTCTCCTTCTCTGAGGCAATGAAAAACCTGTGTATATTGAAAGAATTTGCTGTGAAAATCCCTTTCACTCCTCACTGGCTGGGAATTTAGGTGCCAAAATGAACACCTCACTCGTAGATGAATGAATTCAAGCTGGATGAATCCACGGTATCAATGAAAATATGTCCATCAATTTTGGTGGGGTTTGGGTCAGGCCTTCTGGCTTCTGGTTACACAGATCGTGTTTCCATCCATTGATTTGCAGAGTTAGACCTGTAAACGTGGTCAGGAGGATGCAATGAGCATTCTGCAACAGGAATGTTCTGGTTGGGGTTTCTGTGCTGTTTTCCTGCACGCTTGTAGCTTTCTGCCTGGGTCTCTTTTCTTGTGATACATGTGCTGAACACTGCTTTCTGTGGGGCACTGCCACTGTCCTGTAACAGAGCCCTGTCAGTACTTGCTGCAATGCTGGTGTGGAAGGAGGCATTGTGACATCCCTTTTTACCCTTTTTACTAAGAGATCCCATAGCTGTGTGTGACCAGGCCCAGAAAGGCACTCTGCCTGGCTTGCAGGACCCAACACTCTCTGCCAAGGAGGGAAGGAAAGCTGCTCCCATCAGGATGACTTTCACACGTGCCTCTGGCACTTCGCTGCAGGGCTGGCAAGGCACAGGCATTGTGCTTTGTTTTGTGTTGGCTGCTGAGAGTCAGGGCTTCAGACAAAAAATGTTTATTAAAAATACACACTTAAATGTTATCTGAGTTCCGCAAGGGTAGAATTGAAAACTGTGTTAGTAAATATGCTGCATCAGAAAACATGCTACTTTGGGTCCAATTCTGCTTTCTTCACTGGAGCAAAGCTCTCGCCATCATGACTGAGATGCAAAGTTAGCCTCTTTCTATAAGTTTGTTACAAAAGGAAGAGGGGAAAAAAGTGTAAATAGTGTCATTTTCTGGGAAAATAGATGAAAGCTTTTCTGTCCCTACAGCAAAGCTGCAGTTGTTGCGAGTACGCAGAAGCGAGGGGAGGAGCTGGTCCTCCTGTGCTTGCTGTGCGTCTGCTGCCCAGCGCTCCCCCGGGCAGCCAAGCCCAGTGGGAGAGCAGCGGGGTTACTGCCTGCCTGAGCAGCTTCTGCCACACTGACATCAGGTTAGAGATGAAGACCAGACTTTCCCTGGAATGAGTGACATGTAGCAGCCTGCTGAGATGTTGGTGATATCAGGGTACTGTTGTTGTTGGGGTTTTTTTTCCTACTGAGTACATGGCTGTTAATACAGAGAGCTCAGTGTAGATACTAACAATTAAGCCTAATTTATGAAACAGGGACACTCCTTGCCTGAAGTTACTTATATTTTTTTTTTTTTTTTAGAAATTGACATACTGTGACAAATGGACTTTTCCTTACATGTTTGCAGTTATTAAGGGACTGCTGATCTCTTTTTTCTAGACCAGTGCATTGACACTTTGGGAGATCAC
The DNA here is from genome assembly GCA_013398955.1 of Callaeas wilsoni. Lineage (NCBI taxonomy): Eukaryota > Metazoa > Chordata > Aves > Passeriformes > Callaeidae > Callaeas > Callaeas wilsoni. The sequence goes on along the minus strand of VWPU01016599.1, from coordinate 119,940 downwards.
TGGGAAATACTGGTTGGACACATATTTCTGTGCTTGGCAATGATGGATATTCGGGAGCTATCAACTGCTTTTGAGGTGTACAGAACAAATCCAGCTTCTAAGTAAAACCAGTGGCATTATACCAGGCTTTAATTTGGTTCCTCATGCAAATACCTCTAAAACAGCAGGGGAAAATATGCACAGGTGCCTGAGTCCCACTGAGGATCAATAGTGGTTTGTAGGTTCCCAGCTTGTGTAGGTGCCTTTGAAAAAGTTACCCTGGAAGCTGTTTAACCAAAACATAAAAGGAGCTGTGGCCTGTTGCATGGGTGTCTGTGGCACACAGAAAGTGTGTCACACCTGCTTTCTGGCATGTGCCCTAGGCTGAGCCACAGCACAAGGTACACAGCCAGCCCAGGTTGAACTGCTCTAGAAAAGGGATGTATGGCATATTTGTTCACTTCACAGATGTAGCTTTCCATCAAAAAGCTGCAGAAACTCAATGATTTGAGGCCCGACCTGGTTCTCCTTCAGAAAGGGAACTCCTGCTGAAGCTCAGCAGTTTTGCTTGCAAAATGGCATCCAGGACAAGAGGCAGTGTTTGGAACTTCTCTACAGAGAAGAGAAAGGCATGTCTAGGGAAGCCCAGCAGAAGTTTGCAGAGGACTAACACACTTGCTTAATTATTCACTGGCTTTGTCCCTTTTAGACTGTAAGCCCTCCGAGGCAGGAACCTTGGTCCCTGTGTTTGTACTGGTGCCCTGATTAGGGCATGTTATGTGAAATTATCTGTATTTCATAGTTGCCCAGACTTTTACTATCCGTATGTCTCAGATAACACTGTTTACAGTCAGAGGAGCATTCTGTAAACATTTAGGACGGAGGATAATTTAAGGACCCTCTAGCAGAGTTAGCAACTAGAAGTTGAAGTTTGCAACTAGAAGTTGGCAGAAAGAGCCATGGGCACGCCAGGACAGTTCTGCTCTTAGCAGATGGTTTGCAACCCACTAATTATGATTCATCCAGTGTCCTAGAGGTTGAGAAGGCTTTGGACATCTCTTTCAGCAATGTAGTTATTGTCCTGCAAAGATGATCCTTTTTGAATGCAATGGAGAACAGAGGAAGGTTTCTCCTGACTTGTCTTTACTGGTGGATCCTGACGATACACCTTCTCAATATTCAGCAGTACTGGGTCCCCTTGCGGAAGGATAAGCACAATTGTGTGCATTTTTGGAATGCAGAGTATTTGTGCAGCTAACTACGTGATAATAGAGGTTTTAGTCAGATCTTAGAGAAAATTTCAGTGTGGAAAGGCAGACACACTGGGTAAGTGAGAGAGTTCAATAGAAAAAAATAAAAGTGTATCCTGGTAAATTCCAGGAGCTTTGAAATTTCATTGCTGTTTATAGCTCAAGGCAATGAGAAATGTCTCACATGTGTAGTGAGTAAATAAATACAGCGCACACGGCCTTCTGCAGATACGTTTATCTCACTTCAACATTATACTAAATGGTGTCTGCAACCTCCATAAATACCACAAGAAGTGAAATGGCTTACACGATAATTAAAAAGCTGTTTCTGCTGAGAGTCGAGCCCCCTCCCTTCTCCTTTGCCAGAGGAGCTGAGCTATTGGGCTGGTGCTGATTGCTGCACGCAGGTGAAAGCAGCTTTGAGCATGGGAATCCTTGGCAGTGGTGGTCAGGCTCTCCAGGTTGTCAAGTTCCTTTAGGGAACTCCAGGACAGAGCAGCTGCATTTTTAGAATGGAGGTTCGGCAGGAATTTATAGTCATAATACTCAATATTTTAACTCTGGGCTGTAGCCTGTCCCTGCTCTGTTGACTGCCAAGTCCACCTGACAAGTGCATTCTCTTTTAGAACTTCCTGAAGGATTGAAAGCAAGGCTATTGGTATGGCCTTACAGAAAAGACACTGTCTGAGAGAGAAGCAGGAAAGGTCGGATCTCTTGCGGTGTCCCCTCTGCAGATTATCTGGTCTATCTGCCCCTGTGGTCGCTGAGAAGTCAGGGTGACTTTTTTTTGCCTGTTGTGTTGAGATTTCAATTTCTCGGGGGACAGGACATCATCCCACTGCCTGTTCATGGAACAGTTGGTTGTGAGCGGGCCCAGCTTTGGCTGGGGCTATGGATAAATCACACAGCATTCAACTGCAATCTCTCTCTCTTCTAATTTAGCATCTGAACAACGCCTGGGAGTCAGCTTCCTGCGGGAAGATCGAGGATCAGATGGCTCTGACAGATCAGGCACGCAAATACATGGCCACCTTCCCCACCCGGACTCTGGTGATGTGAAAGGGTCGACGCACAGAGAAGCATTATGGTTTTAAGAACACTTCACCTTCACTGGGAAATTCCTGTTCCTCAGCATGAGAACTTTTCATGAATGGGAGAAGAGCCTATCTTTGTTGTGGTACAACAGTTGGGAGCAGCACAAAGTGCATTTAGTCACTCAGCATATATATTCTTGTTGGATTTCACCCAACTTAAGAGTTTGTGTTTTTTTAATGATACTTGCCTAAATTATTAGGTATTGAGTTTGAATCAGTAATTAATGATCTTAAGTACAGTCTTATAATAAAGATAATTTTTCTTGTACTTTTTGAGATCAAGCAGACTTAATACACCAGTATTGTTATTTCAGTGATGTGCTAGCCAGGGGTGGGGTTTAGTTTGTTTCTTGTTTTAATTTTTTTTTTAAATAATAAAAGAGCAGGTACTCAAACAGATGTATTTTAAATCACTGAACAAAATGCATTGGTGTAAAATACCGAAGTGAAAAGCATTACTACAAACGCTTGTCTGTGCAAAAGGGGAAAGCTGATCAAGATCGTGAATGCTCAAACATCCATGCCTCTTGAAATACTCCTTTCTGTTTTGGTTCTAGGCCATTTGTTTCTGTTGGGGGGGAGGGTAATTAGCTTGCTTTAAAAAATATTACTGTATGAAACATAGATTTATGAGAAAAATTATATTTTTATTCAGTAATTTAATTTTGTAAATGCCAAATGAATACTGTGTTTTGCTGCTACAGACCTTAGCGTGTAGACATGCTGCTAGTGTAAAAGGAGCAGTAGAGCTTTATATGGAAAAAAAACAAATGTTGATGTTAGCTAATTGACTATGCACTAGCATTTCAGACCTTTTCGTTTTAATTTTTTTTACATCATTTATATTTTTTCCCTTTTTTTTATAAGCAATATTTTTGAACACTGTTCTTGGGAGATTTTTTTTTGTGTGGATGTGTTGTTTTGTTTCTCATTGGTTTGTAACAGCATGCATTGCACCTTCATATGTTTGGGAGAACACTGTCTTGTTCATGTTGTCTCTTTTGTTCCATGTCTAGCTAGTTGTTCCCTAACTTGGGTCTTGTGTACTGAATCAGGTTCTTAGAAGTACATGGTTCTTTGTACTGCCATATCAGATCTTTACTGATATGGCAAAACACTGATTTTATTTTATTTTTTTATTTTTTTTGTTTTTATAACAGCCTGTGACTTTGCTGCCTTAATAGCATTTGGTGCAGCTTTAGCTGCACTTAATTTTTTATACAACAATGTACTGCCTTGTAGATAAATAAAGTGTGTTCTTTTTTACTTAAACCTGCATGGGCTCCTAATCTTGTTTGTCTTTAGTTTTTTGGCGGTGGCATTAAAAGCAACAATCAAGCCAAGAAGGTTTTTCCCAGCACACTTAGATAAGCAAGGAGTAGAGGTTTGCACACCATAGCCTCAAAATCCTTGGCTCTCACTGATTGTTAAGGAAGTGGAAGGAACACAGCACAAAACAGTGAGTACTGAGCATGTTGTGGTCTCAGGGCACATCTCTATTGACACCAAAGTCCAGGTCAGCTTCAGTCAGTGGGAGATTCACTGCACCTTTTGTGCAAAACTGCCCTTTTCCCACAGTGCTGGCTAATTTATTTTTTCATCTAAGGACAATCAGGTCAGGAACCAATTCAATAAGAGAAAAATATTCTGAAGTTCGTATAACAGTAAAACAGGCTTTTTTCATGCTTGTCTTAAGAAAACAGAGGCGACAATATTCTTTGAAACCCCGGTGCATTATGCTTCACAGCAAATAATTGGACAGACCTGCAGGAGCCTCACCCAGCTGACGTGCTGAGGGACTTTCAGTCCTAGAAAGGCTAGAGTTAAAAGCAATTCCCGACAAAACAAACAAACAAATAAAAAGGCAACCTGTCAGAAAAAAAAAAAAAGGGCATTTTATTGAGTAGCTTGAAAGTAAATTGCTGAAATGTAAGTTGATGCAAGCGCTTCGAAGGCATGCTGATATTCATGAGAGCCAACTTCAGCTCCGTGATGAAAGAGTAGCCACGCATGTGCTGAGCCCCAAAGGCGCCTTTCAGTCCTTTTGCTCCTTACCCAGCACATGCCTAGTCCTCCCAGCCGAAGCCACACGCTGGTCCTCAAACCATGCAGTGCACAGAAAAGGAGGAGCAAAAAGGCCTGTTTCACCCTCTGCACAGGTCCCTGCTCGTGTGCTTTTGGCTTTCAGTGTCAGAAGGGACCAATGCTTGCAGCAGCCCGCTCCAGGTTGTTTTGTGTGTTTCCCATCCGTCCCTCCTGTGCGGTTTGGGCTCTCAACCCAGCGCTGGGGGCCAGGGAGAGCCAGCCCCGAGGCAGTTTCTCAGCAGTTACCACAAGCAGGACCCCGGGGCCGGGCATGGATCACGGAGAAGGGGAAGTCTGCGGGAGCCTGTGCCGGAGCTGCCAGGCTCACGCCATAAAAGCTCTTGTGCAAGATGAGAGAGCCCTGCAGGACTCGGTGGCGTGCAACGTGGGAAGAGGGAAAGGCCTGCCTTGAGGCATGCCACACAGCTTGGGCAACATGTTACAGCTTTTAAAGAAAAAAAAGGAAAAAGAAATGCCAAGCTTACAACAGGACTTCTTGGCAAAGCTCCTGCCTTGTACAGCTCCAGCGGTAGCTGCACATTTACACAGGTAAACTGAGATCCTGGCCAAGTTTAAACAGACCATTATCCCAGTGCTGGGCCTGCAGGTGCCCAGCAAAAGGAATGCGCTACACTCTCAATTGCTTTACAATTCACTTTAAACATGTATAACTATTACAATAATTGTCTTCTTGATGGGCACACTTAGAGCTAATACAGAGGAAAACGTTTCTTTTCCCCCTTTCTGTTTCACTGAAAACGCAAAACACTCAGTAGATTCAGGCCGATTTGCGTATGTTTCTGCATGTGTGTGGTGCCCAGCATGGGTGAAGGAAGAGGCTTTCTTTGGATGCTAGACCCAGGAAGCTGATTATTTTCTCCCCACCAATAGTGGCTACATTGCCTTTGCGGCAAAGTGCCACCTCCTAAGCATCTTTCTCACACAAATATCCCTGTGTGACTGTGCTCTGCTCCCTGTCTGAAATACACATCTTTCAGAGGCCCAGGAGGCATCCTGCCTCTCTGGCAAATTCCATCTTGAGCCGGTCAGGCAAGAGCTGTGCTGAGAGAGGTCTTGGTGACAGCTGACCTAGCAGTGGCCCTTTGCACAGGTGTATGGCCATCCTGGACCCATTTAAACCTAGAGTAACCTACCAAAATGAAGGGAAAGCAGGTTCAGTCAAGTTCTCATTTAATGGAGAGTAGATATTTGGCTCAAATTCCTATTAACCTTTTTCTTCTCTGTAATTATAACTTAATAATGTTGTCAGTGGGAATTCTTTTGATTTCTGAAAAGAATTTAAATTATCATTTCAGCATGTGCCACTAATTAAAAATGAAGAGGCAAAGGAGCCAGGGCAAAAAATAAAGGAAAATACCAGAGTGTGAGGTGTTTCCCAGCTAATTCCCTGTCATTCTTCTGCCTTCTATGCAGGGAATCCCGGGGGTTCAGCTCCCACAGGTCTGACCCATGTGATAGCTATAAGCCTAAACTGAAAAAGGACCAGAGTTTGAATTGGTTTGGGAAAAAATATTACAGCTTGAATGAAAGAGCCAGACTTTGTAGTTAGGAGCCAAAATAAATCTGCTGAGGGTAAAGCAGAAAGCAAGCATAGCATTGAATATTCCGTAGCATAGAATGATCCTTCAAAAAAGCCAGAAGTTTTTTTCTCCATGTTTGTAATCTTGATCTTTATCCATGCCAGCTAAGTCAATGGCAATCCTCCCTCAAGCCCACACAGGCAGGCACATAAGCAAAGGATGTTTCTGTAACATTGTGATGGGAACATCATAATCATCACCTCCTCTTACTCCTGCCACATTTAATTGTATTTCTACCTCATTCCTGATCTGAGACAGGTGTGATGGGAAAGCACAGAACAAAAGGCTTGTTCCTAGAAATCTGTTTAAAACGTGTTGGGGGTTTTTGTTTGTCTGTTTGTTGTTTTTGGTGATGTTTTGGAGGGTTTCTTTGTTTGTTTTTGGGGGTTTTTTTGGGGATTTTTTTGTTGGTTGTTGATTTGTTTTGTGTTTAAGGAGCATGTTAAAAATATTTCAGCTTGGGAAAGAATGGTTCTGAGGCACTGGTCTGCATTTTGTCTGTCCTTGTTTCCTAGCACGGGTGGAGTCATTCAAGAGCGCAGATGTTGCTCAGGAGCAATGGTGGAGTTCTGCCTGGGTGGCCAAGGAAAGACACTGGTCACATCTTTCAATCTCCAGTCTAATGTCTTAATTCAAAAAGAAGTCATGTTTCCTGACCAAATGCACTTGTTCCCTTTGTTTGCCTCTTTTCTTTGAACTTGACTTTGATGTCTCAGCAGTTTTCACTGAAGACCCTGCTACCAGCATAAACTTGTTTGTGACTTTTTTGCTCTCAGTGACTGATGGAGGTGAGATAATGAAGATAGACCAGAGAGGTCCAAATTCTGCCTTCAGCTGTGTTTGCAAGCTGGCAGTGATTAAACAGCTCATTGTTAAGGGCTGCAAAATGCATTCGTTCTGCTATTATTTTTCCATAAATTATTGGTGATCGGGTTGTTGAGCTTGTTTTTTACAATCCCTCTTGATACATGACATTTTTAGAAGGCATTTTTTCCAATCCATTTGAGTATCAGAATAATTGCTGACTTTTAAATTGTTTTTTAAAACAGCCTCTCCTTCTCAGACTGCGCAGATCCACATTTACATCCTAGCTCGACTCACAGCCAAGGAAATTTCGTTTCATGGGGAAAATAACTTTTGTCACTTGATTCAATCACTACTCATCACCACAGCCCCAAGACGTGCTCTGCGCACACATCTGTCAGAGAAGCGAAGAAGGCGAAGAAGAAAGTTTCAGGAAGCTCTCCCCAGACAGGTTTCTACACTAACCATAGAGACCACCTCTGCATCTCCCGGTTCCTGCCAGCCCAGCTGCAAGCCTGCTGTGGCCCTCCCGATACAGTCAGCCCCCAGAGAGCCTTGAAAGGGTGCCTGCAGGTGTGCTTTCCTGCCCGCTGCCTCTCTCATGTTTCATTAACTCTCTCATCAGTGTACATCAGCACGGGAGTTATCTGAAGGTGCAGGGAGGCTATCGCTATTTCAGTGATGGGTTTTTGATATCTATGTTCCTACCAGCTCAAGGCAGAGACCTCTGAGGTGCTGGCTCAGCCTTCCTGTGCAGATAAAGGTTCTGCTAGCCTGTGCTGCTGGCTGGGAAATGGAAATCTGCAAGAGGTTAGAGCTCCTACCTGCTCAGCCAAGCCTTCTTGCACCAAAGAAATAAACTGAGAAACAGCTGTGGTTTGCTGCAGTCAAAAGCTTAAAATACCTTTCAGTGAAATAATAAAGAAAAGAGATGATACTTTGCTTTTCTTTTCAGCTCTGCTCATACTGGCCATCCCCTCTGCACCCCTACCTACTTCATCTGTGTTTCACCAAGGCTCACACTCCTGATGGGGTTCAGGCCCAAACACTGCTGCAAATGGATTGATAAAAGTCGCTGGTCTCCATAACAGCAGTGAACCCAAGCCCATACTTGGCCAGGACTAAAGACATGGATTATTTCCCTGCCCATGGCTGATGTGCTCCTGCCACTCCCGCTCAGCAGAGGCTCCACACACTCACAATGCTTCTCTTGTTATCCCCAGGTTCAGGATCATCTTCACTGAAAAGCGAGCTCTGGTTGTATCTCAAGTAACATGCTCCAGTCAGGGAGGTACACAAAAGCCTTTCACTGGAGGTGGTTTGCCCCTGGCTGGAAGGCCCACCAGGAGCAGCCAAGACAGGCTGTGTTACATCCAGCTTTGGCACCCTCTCAGCAGCTTCCCACTTGCCCAGGAAGCGGATGGGTTCTCCTGCTGCACCATGAAGGTCCCACGGTGAGAGTCCAGGAGCAGCAACTCACAGGCTCCCCTCCTGAGCTATCACCGACGCAGAAACAGCCTTAACTTTCTTTAATCAAAGAGGTTAGAGTAATCCTTTTCTTGCCAACCTCTGATTTGTGGCCACATCCTTTAACAGAAAACCCGTAACAAATACAAATGCAGTTTGTATGGTGATAAGCTACAGAACTGATGTGATAGTCACTCCTCCATCACTGCTGGCAAACCCAAGGCTTTCTAGTACAAACCTTCATTGCACCCAGTTGGAGCAGCTCCTGTTTGGATCTCAGAGCCAGACCTAGCATGATCAGGGAGGACTGAACTCAACACACACCTGCACGACGATTTTGCCACAGAAATCGCAAAGCAGCAAGCATGATGATTAAAATAAGATGCTGCATTATTCCTCCAACCTCCTTGTCGTCACTTCCAAGTTTTGCTTTGCTCTCTGTCCGACATCCAAAAAATACTTATTACCGTCCTCTCTGGCGGTTGATCAATGGAGCAATCTGGTTTTTATGTGACAGCTTGAATGGAGTGAATGTGGAAATTTATTTGATACCTTCATTTGCCTTCCTGTCAGTGTTACAAGCCCTTCTTCTTTCCTCTTTAACATCCATAACTAACTTTTCCCAAAGGATTTCCAGTAACAGAAATCCACTTTTTTCTAGAGCACAGGAAATTTTCCAGAAGACTCAATATCCCAAAGGCAGCCCTGTACTCTCTTGAAGAAAATGCCAAGGGTGCTGTAGCTTCAGCCTTGCTGTACCAAAGCAGGTTTCCACACCCTAATCCAACCTTTCCAGTAAAACCAGGCTCTGTGAAAGAAGGAGAGCCCAACTGCTACATGTGTAGGTTTGGACTGACCAGATTTCTCTTGACTGAACACACAGGCTGCCCAAGGACACCCTAGTTCTGGAGCAATGTTCAAGTGTTGCAGTGATGAGGATGTTCTGAGAAGTTGTTCGTAGAATAACACAACCAAGCAACACAGAATGCTGCCCTTGCAGTTTCCAAGTCCTTGAATCTCCTGAGGAAGTTTATGTTCATAAGAGAGCTGCTGCAAGTCAGCAAAGTACTTCCTTGGGACGTGATGATTTTGCCTCACCTTTACTTATGTTAAGTAAGTGCATGCAAATCTCTCTCTCTGTTATATCTTTTATATAGATATTGTTTATTTTGTTAGAAATAAGGGGAGGGTATTTTACTGAGCAGGCCGAAATCCCATCCAGCAGTCTGATTCTATCATAGGCTGTGTACCATGTGCTTGCATTATGGAGACTCTTGTCCACCAGAACAAAAAATCACAAAGGACAGAACTCAGACAAACATCAGACTGCGCACTCAGAAAAAGAGAAAACCATCCAAACAAGAGATTGCTGTGAGAACATCTTCTGTGATGAGAACTGAAACTGCAAGTCACTGGTTTTCATTGAAAGCAATGCAACCAAGAGTCTGAAATCAGTCATGTCCCCCAACTGATGACTCGTCTGAAATCTGCCACCTTCCAGAACATACAGATCCTGAGATTTCTCAGCTTCCTCATTTGTGATCACAGATTCTGTAAAAGGGTATTTCATGATTAAAATCAAATTAATAATAATGATCATAAAGACACCATGGAAAAAAAAACATACACAGAAGTTGTCTGACATGTTTGAGGTTTTTTTCCCCAATGAATAATGTGCTAATTTTTAAATTTATGCTGCAAGTGATTTAACACAAAACCTTTTATCTTAGAAGTAAGGTTGTCAGAGGTTGGTCCAGATATATTGTGGTTTACAGTGGACCGGACTTAATTTCACAACCGTATTTTAACCTAATTCTTCCATGCCTGCTGCAAGAGTTTCCAGCCAAGTCAATGGGAGTAATCATGTGAATAACACACACAGGTTTCTGCCTGAAAATCTCTACCACCCTCATTTGTGGGTCAAGGTTGGTCTGCTTGGGGAAAAGCACAATGCAGTGCCAACAGTGAATGGCCTTTACATGGTCCATTTCCAAGAGATACAATGATACCACCAAACCACCAGGACTGTATGCACATAATGAAAAGTGACAATGCACTCATTTGTGAAGGATATAAGACAGCCATGGTAGTTAGGGCAACATTTGCATAATCACATTAACTTTAAGGACCTACTTTAAAATTGAGCTAACAATGGCTGTCATTGTTTAAAGCCACAGCTGTCCATGCTGATCGGACAACATGCTTGGTCAACTTGTGTCGCAGCCATCTTCTTCAGGAGGACTTAGAAAGTCTGACTGAAAAAATCATAGGCTCCAGGACATCCTGTGAGTGCCTGGCCTCCCACCGTGGTTTGAGTATCAGAGAATCCACAGCTTACAGGGCTGCACAACTGCTGCATTTTCATTGGAACTGATCTATGACACAGCTTTATTTTTCAGAATTGTTCATCAAGGTTGCATGAAAAAAGACACACCAATTACTTATTGGCTGCTGAAAATATTACAAAACATGAATAGTCTGAGCCCTGATTATTTTAGGCTTGAGCAAGTTACTGCTTAAGATTTAAAAAAAATCAGAACTTGTATTCCAGACATGACACTTCAGTCAGATGTTTCTTCTACACACAGAGAAGACTGAACAATTTGCATCTCCATACACCTTGCACAATCATCCTCCACCACAAAATTGCTGATATTCAGCCAAAAATGTACCTGGTGAATGTTCTTCAGCAGAAAAATATTTACATACATTATCACCACATTTCAGGGTAGCTGGTCATGTACATGGTTCTGATGAAAACCCAGACTCTTAGCTAAGATTTTTTTTGTTCTGATTTTAGAAAGGCAGCCTTGTCCACTTTGAAAAACATGTTTCTTTCTAACTATTTTCAGGATTCTCAGACTATCAAGGTGGTACTAGACTAGCTGGAGGGAACTCAGAGTTTCAGTTACAGTGTGTCTTCTTTGAATAACACTAACCACAGGTAGGAGAATGACTAGAGCACACACTCTAGAATGGAAAACAAATAAAGAGAAATATCGAAGAAAAAAAAGTTGTAGCAAAAACGGTTCAGCCCTTTCTGAGAACGAGGTTGAGGAAAACTCGTTTTTCCTTGCCTTGGTAGGCCTAGTTAGCATAGCATGAGTCTGTGAACTTTAACTGACTTTTTGTTTTGCATTGCATATACTGCGATTAAAAACCCATTTAGGCTCCCCACTGTCATTTGGTCTCAAACCATAATAAACAGTTTAAATATTCTTATATTGGTTTCAATTAAGAAACTCTACTGGCTTTACACTGTGGATCAGGGACTCAAAATTTTAGGGAGCAGTGTAATTTGTGACTCTTATTCCTATAAGGATTCATGTAAACTTGACCAAGTCATGCCTCTGAGCATTTCATTCAGCACAGGAGCAGCAGAGGCTCACCTCAGCTTGGCAGTTCTCCTCCCGGGCAGGACACACCACCGCTCCGAGCGAAAGGGGCTGCACTTGGTCATCTGCTACCCTGCTCTGTGCTGTAGGGGCCGATGGAATGTCACACCGGGCTCAGCTGCGCTGCCCTGGTCTCTCGGGGGCCTCCTGTCGCTCCGCACTAAGCCTGCTGCGTGGGAAGGACCAGGTTACCCAACACCAGTGCAGAGGGATGCAGAGCAAGGTGGGTGCAAAGGCAAGCTGGAAGCAATGGGAATTTCTGGCTAGGAGCCAGATGTAAATATGTGCATGAGTGTGTGCACACACATAAATGTGACTGCGTAATTAAGATTAGTATTATAATGAATATACAGAAAGGTGGGATGCGAGGGGAGGGTGCATTAATTGCATGTCAAACCTCAGTTCTGACTCCCCTGACTTTGAAGTACTGCACTCCCAAGCCTTAATGATCTTTTAATTTATACTTTAAATGATAATTTTTACCTTTTGATTATTTAAAAGATGGGCAACATTTGACACCAATAGTTTACATTTAAGCAAAGTAATTGAAAAGATGCAAATGCCTTTACTGAACAGATATGCAGAATGCCCTTCTGCGTTAAGCACAGGTAAAGTGAACAAGCATATTAATATAGGCAAAGCTTCACTAACCACACTTATTTATATTTTAAGCACTTAGTTCATCATGAAGATCAGCATTTATTCCTCATACTCATATCTGATCATATTAAGGCTACTGGAATAGTTCAATAGCATTACGAGAGAACTGCACCTAGAGCAAAGATAGGGACGAGATCTCTGAAACCTCTTCAGAAACACCTATGCTGTTTCAGCACTTCCATACTGTTTCAGTACCTCAGAAATCTCTGTTCTTTGGGACTGAAAGAAAATACAGCTTCATATCACTTAGACACACATACCTTTCCCACACGAAGGAAATCCTCAGAGATGAGTACTGTTAAAAGAAAAAAAATGTAATGGTTGTGCACTACTGTCTTCTGACAGTCAAAACAAACCTTTGGCAGGGAAAGTGATATGACACCTTCATTTGATCTTATTTTAGAATTCAAAGAGCTATGGCAGTCCCTTTATGTTAAGTCAATGTCAAGATTCATTATGTAATTTCTACTTTTGAAAATCAGCGTTGTGGCATTCATACATTCCTATGGATTTGGTTATTACTGTTGAACACAGTTTTGCTGCAGTATGGTAAATAGGTATTTCATTACACAAAATGTCTTGTGTAAGTTTCTGCAGGGATCTAAGACTGAATGGTCAGTTTTCATTTTTCAGTGTGGCAAGGATGACATTAGTAGTTCCGGGATTTCTGCCTAGAAAAAAATCTTAATATTTCATAGGAGAGACTAAAATGTGCAAAGCACAGAGGGCTGAACTAGGAATCCATTAACGTGCTCAGCAGGTGGAGTATCAAACCCTTCCTCATCACCAGACATGTCCAGTACCACCTGCCTGCCAAGAACATTTCTGCACTCACACTACAAAATACATGCCTTTAGATGCCATTCCCAGCCCATCCCCACACACAAGCCATGTATGTCAACAAGTCAACATGGGCTAAACCCAAAGCTTTGCCAAGGGAAAGGCTAACAGCAAAAATGCATAGCATCCAACTCAGGCCTTCTCCACTAACTGGGCCCATCCAAAGTTTGTGCACCTAAAAAGGAAGAAAGAAGTTCTCTTCAGGAAATCACACTTGCCTTTCAGGATCAGTCCATTGGAGGTAAAAACTTGCCCATTTGTTCAAGCAATGAGCATTCACTTTCCTCTTACTGCTATTTGCTGACAGATTAGAGCATTTCACGTTTCAGCTCCACCATTTTACATGGACTATAGCACTCACACCGAACATGTGTCTGCATCGGAGAACAATTTGAAATAACCTGAAAATTACATCAAATATGGGCTCATGACAGCATAAAATTGCCTATATACAAATAGCACCTCTGGTAAAAAATGCTAACTCTAAACATAACCTTAAATTCATCCTCTGTAAGACAAAATTAACTATTACTAATGTAAAACGAGGCATATGAATAGGATCGTAACTGCTTTATGTAACTCTCCATACTAAAGTGAAACAGTGAGTCACTTATCTTAATGATGCCAATATTCTGCCAAACATAAGATAAAACTGCAGAGTGTGGATAGAAAGTTCAGAAGCCCATTCAAGCACCAAGCAAATTCTCATCAGCTATCAGGAAAAGTAACTCATTTACTACAGAGTCAGACAAGGTTTACAAGGAGAGCAATATTTTTATTAGACTACCTGATACAATTTCTTAGATCAATGGTTGAGCTAATGCAAAGATATTACAGACTTTGATTTTCTCTGCAGCAGAAAGCAGAACCTTACTTGCACCCTTGGGCAATCACAGGTACAGAAGCATTCACTAATTGCAAGAGACACGTGGGACAAAGTGTTGTGCCATGACTGCATATGGAAGTGGTGGTGCAAAACCAGTACTGGCGAAACCTCCTGCACAAAGTTAAGGGTGGCATTGACACTGCACGTCAGAAAGTCCAAACAGCACAGAGGCACAGGAGCACGCTGTGTGTATACTGAAGCAGGTAAGATCCTCCATCCAGCTATTATCCTGTTTTTCCTCACACACACCACAGGTGGTGGTACCTGTTGCTGTAGGGACAGGCCAGAACTATCTGCAGACCAGGTTAGTATTTTCTGTAGTGGTGGAGAAGAGGCAAAGGCATTCTTTTTGGGGTACTGCATGCCCTGACATGTGAGATTTGGTTAATCTTGCTTAATACCAAGTGTTATTTTGTAGCCAGCTACCCATGTTATACATATAAATATACACTGTTTAAAGACAGATTAGCATTAGAAGGTCATAGGCAGCTCAAGATAAAATTACACAAACTCAACCCAGCTACCTCCTCCAAAGTCCCCACACACTTCATTGCAATATGCATGTGGGTTAATTTCAGCTGCTGTAACTCACCGATCTCCCTTTAGCAACTTCTGGGTTTTTTCCTCTTTTGGTTTTTTTTTTTTTTTAATGGCACTTGAAGGCGTGGGCTTGTAGAGCAGTGATGTAAAACAACAACTCGAGAAAACAACCTAAATTAAGCATCTGTTCATATCACTGAAAAAAAAGAGGGGAAAAATCAGATATCTTTTCCTTCTGGTAGTATTTTCAAAACCCACACAAACAGTGCATAACTCTTTAACTTTTCCAATGGATATTTTGGGGTTTTCCCCCTGCTGAAAGCCCTTTCACGGAGACTGTTATCCTGCAAGTCTTATGTTCCATTCATGTTTAAATATCTCAGACCTTACTAGTGCTATTTACCTGTTGTTCACTTCTATCACAGCACCAGTCAAAACCGTCAAGGAGAGCTTGACTGTAAGACACAGTGTAGCACAACCCCAGAAAGTTCCTATTGTGTCAAGCAAAATTTGCTGCTAGGAGAATTATTTAATAGTAAAATATTGTTGTAAGAATAGGTCTCGCACCTTCAAAGAGTCCATATGTTTTCTGCTGCTTGCAACAGGCAGTGAAGGCACCTTCACAGGCAGATGGGACTACTTATTTTCATCGTACAAGGGCACATTATAGCATAAATCTACAGGGTCTCTGTGAGAACTTCTTTCATAAGTGCACATCAAGACATACAGCCAGAGATCCCAAGCAATCTTTTGCTTATTGGAGGAGCTGCAACAGCTCCTCTATCAGGGAACTGCAGTAGTGATATTGCAGAGTGTGTGCTGTACAGTGGTGGCTTGTCCCTTCAGTTATGGTCAATCACTTTGGGATTCCTTCCATGCTTTCACTGTCTNGGCAATAAAGAAGGAAAGAAAGAAGGAAAGAAAGTAGGAAAGAGGGAAAGAGAGAAAGAAGGAAAGAAAGAAGAAAGAGGGAAAGAAGGAAAGAAAGAAGGAAAGAGGGAAAGAGGGAAAGAAGGAAAGAAAGAAGGAAGGAAAGAAGGAAAGAAAGAAGGAAGGAAAGAAGGAAAGAAAGAAAGAAGGAAAGAAAGAAAGAAAAGAAAGAAAGAAAAGAAAGAAAGAAAGAGAGAAAGAAAGAAAGAAAGAAAGGAAAGGAAAGAAAGAAAAGAAAGAAAGGAGGGAAGCAAAAAGGGAAAAATATCTCAGCCTATTCCATTCACGTGGACACCACGTGCAGCCTGCTTCCTGCTTTGCCATGTTCTGTGGCAATCACTTTGATCCCTGGGGAGGTGAGACGGAAGTTGGTCTTCACCATTTAATTTTTTTATAGATAGCAAAGTCCATCCTTCCACCTGCATCCAAAGCACTGACGCAGCTGGCAGAACAAAGCAGGAGAGAAAAATAGTTGACCAGAATCTATCTGAAATTGCCAGCATACAGGTGCAGTCTTGTTTTTCATCTCAGTTGCAGCAGTCCCCAGTGACTGTCAATGTTTTACTGAGGCTAATTAACCCTTTTTTGCCTAGAAAGGATCAGAGAAAAAGAAAACCAACCAATCAAAAAACCCCCCAAAAGCTATCCGAACTAGAACAAAATTACGTGAGTAGAGAAATGCAAGAATCATAGCCAGCTCAGAACTGTGCTACAAATAAAAAGGTTGCTATGCAAGTGAAAAACCCAGCAAATCTGTGGGGAAAATTTGCATCTTTGGATTGCTGAGACAGCTCCAAGGTTAGCATGTTACTTCTAACACCTGAACAAGGTGGTAAAGATAAACAGAGAAATCACTCAAGAAGCACCGTCAAGAGTAAAGGAGCAATTGTTAAGCAAGGAATAGTAAAACTGAACAATAAACTTGGATAAGCACTGTAGACGGGAAGTCAGCAAATCTAAACAACTGAAATAAAAGATAAGACTTTGAGGATAGATAAGAATTCCCAAAGCTGCAGTTTGGCTGAGCCGTCCACATTAAACATTCCTTCAGATCCTCAAGAAGTGGCAGCAAAGGAGCCTTATGAGGAAATCCAAGTGCAAAAGGCAGGACTGTTCCCTGCAACGTGGTGCCTCGTGCTCCTTCTCTGGCTGGTTGTTCAAGTCCTAAACTACAGGCTTCCACTACTACCCTGAGGAGATGATTCCATAATCCCGATGTTAAGATTTTTCCATTTACATGTAGCCTAAGTTTTGCTTCTCATTTTCATCTCATTCCTGCTATTTATGCCTCCTTCCATTAAAAAGAAAGTGTCCTTCGCTACCATTTGGGTATTATGCATTTTTCCTCCTTTTCACTCTCTAGCCAAGTGGCTGTCATTAACAAGGATGTGTTTAGTTCTCTGACAGCCTCTGTGGAATCCACCCACCAGTGAAGGGTCCCTCCAGCCCTCCAGGACCAGGCTCACCACGGCGGCTGCAGAGAGGGACAGGTCCTTGTTTCTTGTTGCCATCACCTGATACCTCAAAATATCCCTCTCATAATGCACTGGACTTTTTTCCAATCACATGCTGAGTGCATGTCTAACCTCACTAGCAGTGCAGTTTCTTGCCTCGCAGAACGTTTATTTGGTCCAAGTTTTTCCCCCAACATCAGTTTTTCCATAGCAACTTGAATTAGAACTGCCCCTCTGATTTGTCACAAACTCTGACAGCTTCCTACCCACCACTGAAAGCTGAGTGATGGCACGACAGAAAAGTCAGACACTCAGGCAACATCTGGGCTTGTTTTTACCTTCAGTCTTTGGTGCCTCAGCTTTCAGGGTAGAGTTCGTAAGGATGCTCTGCAGCTGCTCTCCAACTGTGACAAAACCCAGGCTTAGCTCTGCCAAAGCCTCTGTAGCTGTAAATAAGGCAGTTTTGGCAAACAGAGAATAATGCATAGGTCTGGGAGGAAAGAGGGGAAAATGGAGGACAAATGCTCGGTTGTGCTGGTACAGCAGCTCAGCACTGGTGTCGGAGCTCCTGAGCCCTTCCTGATTCACCTCAAACAGGCCGGTTCAAAACACCTCACCAGCCGGGAGTTGGGGATTCTTGAGCTGCAGTCACATTCCTGGCCCTCAGCGAAACCGCCCACTCTGACCCTGAGGAGCAGCGCCAGGGAAAGCGATGCCTCCAGACCCAAGAGCTACAAGTCTGCCACGGGGCTGGAACTGCTGGGAAGCTGGGCCGTGATGCAATCCTTTGGCAATCATCGGCTACGCTGCAGTAAAACTTGCCTGGCTGTGCCAGTTGTGCCTTCTATATCCCTCTCTTTGAAGAATGCCATGTGCAGACTCAGTGAAAGGTAAAACATTTCCCTTGCCAGGAGACTTCAACAGCAAGTCTTGGATATTCTGTCGGCTATAAAAATAGAAAACACTGTTTGGTGGTGGAGATGCCCAGTTTCTTTAGACCTCTCTTTTCCTCACACAATGTTTTCTTAAAGTCTTACCTGAATCTTCCTCACTGAAGTTCAAGCCTATTCCTTCTTTTTCAATCAGCAAAAACATGAAAAATAGCTTGATGTTTTCCTCTTTGCATCAATGTTAATAGTATTAATACCCTCTAATGAAATGGAATGGGATTTAGAAATATCAGCCATTAGGAGCCTTCAGCTGAAAGGGAGCTCAAGTATGACAAAACCTGCTCTCTTAAGTGTAGTATGTCAGGATTTAACCGGATTCACACTGCTAAATTGAAATTCCACAGCTAATGGAATTCTAGGCTTGCAAAACAACTTCCTCCCATTTATAAATCATATCACTTTGCATATATTTGAATGGTCAAACATCTATTTAGTCCCTGGATTTATTTGTTCTTTCATTAATGGAGACTAGATGAAAGCTGCAGATAAGAGCTAATAGTGATCGAACATAAAGTAAAACCCCTTTTATTGTACAGGATCTGCAGCCCAAGCACCATGGCAATAATCTAATGATGCCAAAACTTGGACGCCCTTCAAATGCTCCAGAACAATAGGTGCTGCCAGCATGACCTACACGAGGCACCAGTGGCTGAGGAGTTGCACTTTAACTCTGCGAGTGCAAGGGCAGCGCCTCAGGGGCGCCCTGGAAGGGCTGTACATGCACAGAGCTGGGCAAGGGGCCAGTGCTACTCACACCCAGCCTCCTGGGGCTCCTTCTGGTTTAGACCCTCTGAAGTCCAGCTGCCGGAACTCTGGCAGAGGTAAAGTGCAGTCCTTGTCAGGGTACTCCGGAGCAGGGAAGCCCAGCAGCTCCCATGGACTCCAGCGAGATTTGCCCAGCAGTGAAGCTCAAAAACATCTCTGCAGAACTTCCACATTTTAAAGTTGACAGGGGCTCAGTCTGGGTAAGGGGTGTGAGATGAAAGTTTCCCGGAAAGCTGCTCCAGCACTTTTTGAGCCTTCTTGGGGATGAGCGTGCAGCACACTGTGGACAATTAAATGCACTGATTGTGTGCACTCACCTGTGCATCAGCAACCCCTTTAGAAAAAATGTCCAGCTTCCGTCATTTGACACCAAAACCCAAGTTATTTGAATGGTGGGTGGGATTATTCAATGTATGTGCCATAAAATTCACATGTACTCTGTGTAGCATGAAACTAAAACACTGATGGAGAAAATACATTTTACTTGCAAGCAAAAAGGGATTTCCCGGACTAATACTTGGAGGAGATTCGGTGCTTTCAGAGGGTTTGCGAGAATGGGAAATGGTAGCAAAAATAACACAACCAAAACGTGGTAACATGGTGTAGTTAATTTCCTGACTATTATTTCCCTCCTTTCCACCAAATGGTTGCATTCACAGACTACCTAATTTCCTGAACAGAAATCTTGTTAATTCTGAGTCCCCCACGAAGAAAAAAATGTGAGAACATTACAAACCATTCACTGACTGAGATCACAAAAGAAGAGAAATGGGCAGGGAAAAGACCAAGTTCTTCAACAGTGAGCCATTTCCAGCTGTACCACAGTACTTATTTTAGTTTAAACGTATGGCTCAGTGAATTAATGAAATGAAGGTGCAGAGGTCAGGACTCCTCAGAAATACCGTCCTCTACCTACTATCATCATATATGTCTGCATATTTTTCAAAAGCCTAAGTGGTCATAGCTTTTATTAGTCCTGTTTCAAAGTAAAGATACTTCCACTCCTTAATGAGAGAGTGCTTACAACTGAGATAAATACTGGATTTGCAGCATGACCCCCTTATCTATTGATAGGACATTATTATCTCATGTTCTGTAAAATAAGCAGGGTCTCCTCAACTACTTTTTAACACATTTCTGTTTTGTTATCAAATCGAGACACCATCATATATGCTGGGCAGGCATTCCTGTTTGTAGCGGACAGAAACTTGGGTCCTTTCCTTGCCAGCTTATCCAGCATTTATCTTTTCTCTCTGTTTTGATGGTAATTATCACTTCTGAATGCAAGAAACCTGAGGGGAGAAGTAACCTCTCTTTCCTTGCCATGGAACATACTTCAAGGCTTTCAGTTTTTCTGGCCAGACTCCCATCCCAGATTTTTAGAGCTCCAGTGGAGCTTGCTCTACTATTATAGCTGCCAGTAGAGTGTATTGTAATAAGTTATAGTGTCCAACTGCAGCTGAGTAATCCACCTTTACAAACAAAGGCCTTTTCCAGAGGTTTTTCCTCTCATGCCTGATAGTGCCAGCCCCAAAAATAAAATAATCAAAATTGCCTTTCCAAGCCATAAGACTGAAAAACGTGATTTCACAGAAGTACTTTAAAAATCCCCAAACCCTCAAAATTAGTCCCACCACAAATACAGACTATCTTTCAACTACTGAGTCATAGGCATGTGACAGCTAAACTTTTAAGATTCTGCTTGAGGACTGGACATTGTCAAGGCAGTCTTGCACAGATTAACTCTCAGGCTGTCCACAGGAGAAATATTAGTATCTTCATCTAAAGACAGCGAAATTGAGGTGGAGGTTCAATTTATCCAAGGTCATGCCATAAATCACTGGAGCAACACAATTTAAACTGAATAGCCATGGGCTCACGAGTTCTGGAGAAAGATTCAGGGTCAGGATTTTTGCTCCAGTTAGAGATTTATGACAGAAGAGATAATGAATAAAACATTTTCACCGCAATTTTCTTCTCAAAGAATGGTTGTTACGCACCAACACTGATCTAAGTGAGTCTTACAGATGCTATTTTAGAGGAAGAAAAAGGCAACTAATAATAGTACACATAACAAAGAGAAAGAAAGGAAATATATGATCATCTAATTTAAATGGACCCAGAAGTACCTTTTTTTTTGTTCCATCACACTGCTGTAAGACAAAACTAAACTTTTCCATGAGAGAGAGAGAGAGAGAAAAGATAATAGACAAGCTTTGTAATGAAATCATATGGGCATAAATTGTACCAAACAGAGCTGCCTAACTTTCTTGCTTTCTGTAAAAACCTATGCACGGTTAAGCATCCGTATTGTGTCTCCCAATCCTTATCTCTTCTACACTAAAAATTCCAATGCCTTGCACATTTTTCATAGGTTTCTAAATATCTTTTCACGCCCACTGCTGTTCCCTGAACCATATTCAGCTTGTCTACCAGCTCCAGTATGCAGTTTCCAAAGCTAAAGCAAAGTATTCCTGCTGAAGCTTCACCAGCATTACTTAGGAAGAAGTAATAATCTTCTGATCTTACAGACTTCACCTCTGCTAATATCACTTAGGTGACCCTTTTTTCCAAACTTATATAGTGTGCTGATGATTCACTTAGTTTGCCTTTGAAACTGTCACCTTTCACATTTTTCTGCAATAAAACTGAAAAGCCACTTTATATTTTTGTCTCTGGTTCCTTCTTCCTCAAGCACAAATCTTATTGGCTCCTATTTTACTGATTTGCACCATTACTTCCATTTTCCAACATAATTTTTAATTCTGATCATGTCCTACAAACAGCATGCAAACTCCTGGTGTCACGCACACATTTTATAAATACAACTACATCGTCCAGCTCATTAATGGAAATAGTGAATAGAAGTGACAGAGAGCTGACCTCAGGGACCTCACTTGCAATATCTCCCTGGTATGATAACTAAACTTGGATAACTCTTTTTTGAATGCAGCTTTTCTTTTTTAATTAGTTATGCATCAACTCCTTGTGATAGTTGACCATATTTCCCCCCCTTTAGTAATAAAAAACATCATATTAGATACTATCAAAAATCTCACTGAAATCAAAAGTCATGACACTAATCATGCACTCTTATTCAGTTAGACCAGTTTTACTGCCAAATAAGTGAATTCATTTGAATATCCAACATTACTATTTTTCATAGAAAGATTTTTTCCTCAAAACGGTCTTTAAATAAGCACAGAAGTTCTTTGTGAAAAACTGTCAACATTTTCAATATTTCCTATGAAATATTGAATCCTATAATTTTCAAAATTTGTAAAATCACTGCTGGTATTTTTTAGTAAATACTGATAAAATATAGCTAATGAATTAGGTCATTGAGTATTTAGACAACTGTTTCAGATTAAAGTTAACTAATCTGATTTCAGTTGAAACTCACAAAACCAGCTGTAAATTAAGCCCAGCAAAGTGGAAACAAATAATCATTTCAACATCTTTTGACAGAGCATTTTCTTGGTTTTCAGACAGCACTAAGAACTCAGATCACAACTTTAAATTTAACTTTCCAAAGCATTTCCAAATGCTTTCCTTCCTAGAGCAGATAGTTCAGCACCTTAGGACAGAAGCAGCAAAAACTACTTCTACTCACACCATTCTAGTCAAAAAAGTTGTAATGGTAGTGGCAAATCAGCAGCCAACCTGCCTACACAAAAAAGCCAGCCTTCAAAAGGGCCGATGTAAAACAAGGCAGCTATATCAATATTTGCACAGATTTTTCCAGGAGTGAGTAAGCTCTTTGAGCTACAGGAGGCACGAGTGCTTGAAGAAGTGAGTCACCCTGGGGATGGACAGCAGGGTGTCCGTCAGAGAGATAAGCGGCACTTGATGCCCGGGCAGCTGGCATGCTGCCACCCATCCCATTTCTCCATTTCAGCTGGAGTTTTACACAGGAGGCAGGAGGCCAGCAGGGAACTGAGGGCGGCTGGGAGGGAGAATGGGAGCAGCACCACAAATTGCATGTCCTTCCAGGAGTCCTTAATCCTGTGTGACATGTGCCACTGCTTACAAATCCGCGTAGAGCCAGGCCTGTTTTCCACACTGCTGCACTGGGCGGAGAGACTGCCAGTGCCTGGCTCAAGCACTTCTCTACCGGTATTGCACAGGTTCAAATTCTCTTTTCCTCTTTCTGACTGAGTTCTCATTCAATTTACAGGATTCAGTCTGACCCTGTGAGATGTATTCATGATAAGAAACTCCAATTCACACTAGAATTCTGCAAGTGAGGTTAACCAGCATTCAGCTACTGTTGTGGGCACAAACACATGCATCTTCAATTTGGAAGCTATGCTGGTCCATTGTCGGGTCCTAAGAAAGCAAGTATCTAAATTCAGCTAATTCTAGCTCTAGGAAAATATGGCAGCGCTCTGGAAAAACATAACAACAGTTCAACTGAATTAGGAATAGATTTCTTCAATTATACAAATTTCCAGTATGTTTTACCACACATTCAAAACAAAAAAGGAATAAAACCATTAAAAAAAAGAAGATAACCCAAAACATTCACAGATGTTACAGCACTGATCTTAGTGTGGGAAACTGGTGGAGTTCAAATGACTCGATGAAGCAACCTCAGCCTACAAAAAGACCAAACCTTGACAGTGTTTGACCAATGTCAGCCCCAGAGTGCTGAACTAGTCACTTTTTCCTCTCCTTACAAAACGTGTCCTTAGAACAAGTAACCTGAGCTAAATATTAGGTTTATCATCTTTGGTGGCAGGCCTTGTATGTACATTTAGGCTGGAAGACATTTGAGTCTTACAGCTTTCTTCTCCTAGTTTTTCATGGCTCAGGAGACATCTTTGTTGATAGTGGTGTTGTTAATGGCTGTCAGCATTACTTTTTCTGTATTGCCTCCTGTCTCACTGGCATGAAAAAACAATCAATGCTAAGCATTGTTAAAAATATAAATCTCCTGATGAAGAAAAATGAATCAAGCTGTTGCCAGATGATAGCACAAACCATCAGGAAATTCTATCTTAGACCATGTCTACACAGGTCTCTGTCCTCCAACACAGAACCCGACCAACGATCAGAACTTCAGAATTATCAGACAATCTTTTTCCTTGTGAATTCAGGCTACCCAGGCATCTAACTGGAGGAAGCCAAGTCTGTAACTCTTGTCCCACAAACCTGATGTCAAAAACACTGCCTCAAGTAAGTCTCAGCACGAGCCAGGTGCCCAGGTTCCCAAACATGACTTGAAAACCCATACTACCGTGTTGACAAAGAGTATAAAGGGCAAAATGCCAGAGACACTGAACTCAAAAGCTGCCTTTGAAGGCTTTTTCCTCTTTCAGAGAAAACCTAACCCAGACTGAAAGAACAGCAAGAAAAAACAACTGTAGCTACCACTTCAACTGAGTGTGAGGCAAAAGCGCTGTCTAGAGCTTCCACCCCTCCAGCCCGGTGCTGGCTCGGTGACCGGCACTCAATCCCTGGGGAGCAGGAAGGCTGAGTCCTGGCCCTACTCAGTACCAGCCCATGAGGAGGCTGCCCCGGGTGCCCCTGCTCTGAGGAGTGAGGGTGCCCTGCTGCCTGCTGACCCTAAGGGCAGCCCACCTCCTTCTCAGCCAGACCTTTGGATACAGGCAACAAATTAGGAGCTTTGGAGTCTAAAGTGGGAGTCCCGATTCTGGGATGTTTCCTGTGGAGAATATGGCCTGCAAGGTCCAGTGAAGCTGTACCCTTCACTGGGAAGCAAGCCAGCGCAGGGCCACATGTTGCTCCACACCTTCTGTGTGCCTGTGCACATCCATGGTGCATCACCAAGGAAAGCCACCCCGGGATATTTATGGCTCTGTAGTTCTGTCTCAATTAACAGAGGAGCCATTTTCAGTCACCCTCCATTGCTCAGCTCTGCTCACGCTGCTGCTTTAGGAGGAGGGATATCAGGAGCCCTTGGCCACACTGAAGAGCACATTTACTGCCCCTTCTGCCCTTTCCCTGATGTCACTTTTTTATTATGACATTATACCAAACCACAATGGGGATTAACCACCCCCGTATAAGCTTATTATAGGCTTATGCAGGCTGCTAGAGCTTGGCTTTGGATGGCATTTATTTTAATGAGCCTCGGGCTGATGTCACTATTACACCCATGATTGTATATCCCCATCAAACGCTAAAATGAACGCAGAACATAACATGAAGTTGCTTTATACAGTGTCTGTACAAAGATGTCAAAATCCTGATGGCATACACTGAAAAATAGCAGGCTGATGATGCAATGGAAAAGTAAAAACGTTGAGGTGAAACTAAGGGAATAATTACGGTCCATAATGGAACAGCACTGCCAAGTGAGTAACACTTGGTGATAGTAACTACTTGCAGGCACTCTGCTCGGCTCACCTGCAGCAATGGATATGCAAAGGCTCAACTTGTGCACATTAAAACATGCAGTGCAAGCAAGGGAGCAAACCAGCCTATCCTACTTCTCAAAAATTTGGGAGAGGAGAAAGAGGATGTTCTTCAAATTATACAGTTGTGCAGTGATGAATTAGCTATGTTTAGCTGTGGATTAATAGCAGGATATTCAATACTGCAGAACCTCCAGAAAAAGATGAAATTCAGTATTTATTTTACCTGAGAGCTGAGACAATGAACTTAGGATAAGCAGTTGAATGCAAGGACAACCTGTTCTAGTGACCTCTGTAAGAACTAGAGCAGCAAGAGATATTAAAACACTGATTTGTGAGAAATCTGTATTAATTCTCTTTGCAACTCACAGACAATTTCATTGGAACTCTCTCAGTATTATTGAACAAAACCAAGTGTCTTTAACATGGGCAGAAAAATAAATATGCACTGACCAAGAAGAAAGTTAAACCAGCACTGAGTGTCTCAGCTCCCCTTATTAACTTCATCGCCAAAAGACACGGCTAGGCCTGCGCTGACTCAGAAAATGTGTGAAAAGAGGTTCCTCAGTCGAACATGTCCATGGAACTTCATTAACTCTCCTTCTGATCCCAGAACAGTAGGATCTAAGCCAATATATTCTGCAACAATTTCCTTCCAAGCTAGTGCAGCGAGAGGTACTGACTCTGCTATGTGCACTCCAGGATGCTGGTAAATGTGAGTCAAGTGAAAAATTTCTGCATAATAGAGAAATAATGGTAATACTGGGCTACCTTTTTGGCTTTTTCCTTTAATACCTGCATTTTATGTGACTACAGAGTTTTCAAACAGCTATATCATAACAGTCTGTCGCAAGCGTATTGGGTGTTTCAGTTTGCCAGACCTGTCATAATAAATTAATTACAGGATGTTGCAGAAGTGGCTGAGTTCCAGCAGCATCTTGCACAGTTTAATATAGACCTATTTCCCCATTTCGATGTATTTGTGGTTAGATAAATCCTCAGAAAATTTACAGCTGCTACACACTAGTTTATTATACTCCCTGCCTTTGCAGGCAATATAAATGCAAGAAAAATTTGAAGTCTGCTCAGAGCATAGATTTTACTGATATTGCTTTACCGGTGTGGAAACATTTTTTTCTGCTAAAAATGGCATCTGCAGTTTCTGCTGATTGTTTGCATTTGAGCATTACACAGGACTTGTAAACTTGCTTGTCACAGCCAAACATAGTGAAAATTCATTTGGCTTGACCAAGTCCTCACAAACAGTCAGATGGATGAAGTTTTAGATGAAATGCAGAGAAATTTCAGCTTCATCTATGACTGCAAGATAGAAAATGTTTTCCCAGCCTTTAAAAATGGCATACACTAACTGCAGCCAAGATGTTGTGGCTCAAAGCCTATTCCTTGCTGATTTTGCTGGAGCTTTGAGTAAGGGGTCCATCTACTCTGAGCAGCTTGCAGGACTGGGACTCTACATAAACATCTCCCTGCTTGTAAACAGACACTTCTGAAGGGGAGGGCAGCAAGCAACCTGCATACAATAGATGAGCAAAAGACAAAACTCCTGCCAAAACCACTGTGAGCAGAGCACATCTACACGTACGAAAGGGATCATATGATATTAAATATTTAAAAGAGCAGCTTGATTCTTGGTGTAAAGTTCCAATCTCTGCTGCAGCTGTTTTGCACCAGATGAAGAGGCTGAGAAGACTGAATCAAGGCAGAGGTGCCTTGCAACAGACAACAGCTATAAAGGCGCCTTCTGAAGACCTGTACCAGAAATCAGGGAACGAAAGCTTCATCTCTCCCAACAGCTCTGCAAGTCATAGACCATGTGGAACTTTCTAGGCTGTAGCTCAGAGCTGGAACACTGGAGAGCTAAGAGTTACTGGAGAGACACAGAATGCTGTTCATGGGTTCTGAGAGTTCATCCAGAAAGTTTCTGTAAATGGCACAAAACAAATGTTTTAAAAAGTGAAGTGGTTAAATATCTGAATTTCTAAAGTCTAAAAAACATGACTGAAGCAACCAAAGCTCTGCTATAACGCACCTACATGCTATCTTCTGTTCCTTCTTCTTAAGTTCCAATTTCTAATTGCCACAGTTTTGCAAGTCTCCCCCAGGCAGCAGCTTTCTTCTCAAGTTGCTTATTTCCCTCTCTCAGACCTCCTCTTGTTTCTATTCCCTCCACGCAGTAGTTTTGGTCCTAATGCATGTATGCTAAACTCCAAGCAATAAATCCCCTTGAACTAACACAGTATATTTTTACAAGTGCAGGTGTACATCCATAAGTTAATTTGTTCAAAATATTCTGGATGGACATTGGACAGAATGCTAAGGGAAAAGCCCTGGAGTACAAACCCTTACATGAATCTTCCTGGCCTCCCTGCACTACTCAGAAAATACTTCTATCCCCTCCCAATTTCCACATCCATAAAATAGGTTGCACTGCATACATACTAATTTCATACGTGCTGGAAAAGGATCATTAAAAAACCCCATCACTCTTTGTGTTTACCAAACAAGTGTTTTTGCTTTAGTCTGTTCCCGCCTTAAACGAAGTATTTCCTATTCACCTGAATAATTAGAGCAGAAGGATGTAGTGAATGAAGTGCCTCATTATCAAGTTTGCATCCACGGTCCCTGCAGAATGGCTACCATGCCGGCTATTTTTCATAGCTGTCTGCTTTTGCTTGTAATGGGCCATTGTTAACCCTAAATGATCCTGACATTCAATTCTCCATCAGACAATTGCGTCCAGCCGGCAGATTTAGTTCACTAGTCAACAGAGACTTTCGGTTGTCATGTTCCTCTGTGTTCTCATTAGCCCTTGTTTGACTGTGATCCATCCCCTACTGCCTTCTGAATTAAGTGATGCTACAAATACACTTATTATGTTTTATGATGTCTGTTCCTCAAATTATTTTAAGGAAAAAACTAAATGCAATTTGATGGCTATTGGGAAACACAGGAAAAACACGGCCACCCATTTTCTTCTGCGTTGCTGATTTATGCACAGTTCTCGGTGTCTCTGCCCTATCATAAAAACATAATAGCAAATCTATGGTGTAACCACACACACAAGACCTACAAACACCAGAACAATGAAAGACCCACAATGCTGCTATCGCCAGGCAGCTATAAATATCTAATATTCACACTTTTTAAAGCAACATTTTATCTGATTTGTTCCAGCAGTGAACTCATGTCACCCTCTAAGGAAGTCTCACAGAGACTTTTATAACTCTTGCATTTTAATTCACACATCATGGCTCAGGGAGCAATTTTGCAGGACACTTGTAATGCTTCATCTAAAAAAATAAAAGGAAAATTTTCAGTAGGCAATCTGAATCCTTCTGGAATTCTTTTCTTCCACTGAAATTTAAGTCCTCTAAGTAGTTACACAATATTCAGCAAATGTACATGATGATCACTGTTAAGTGATTTTAGAGAATATGTAGATTGCATTAACACAGAAACAAGAAGCATTATATAAAGTTTTTAAATTAAGAACTTCATTTTAAACCATTACACTAATCCAAACTGTTCAAAAGTTTTATCCTTTTTTTTGTAAATTTAAAATTCCAGCAGCAATGTCTGAAGAATACTCTGCTAATACCAAAAAGCAGCTCTTCTGAAAGTGAACGTATCAGTCGTATTTCTGAAGAAAAGGTAAAAACTGTCTTTGCCATTGTGACATGCTTATAATTTGTTTAAGAGATTTTAGGGTGAAGGCTCTAATTTTAATACTGAAGGATCATAGACTTTTAAAAATTTCCAATATTTTTATTCCTTTTCTGTTAAATGAATGCAGAAAACTAGCACCACAGTGACACTGTGTATAAAGGAACAGAAGTCTCTAACCAACCATGCGGTAGGGAAGAAAAAAAAATATAGAAGCAAAACAAAAGCTATTGCAATTACAAGAAAACATTATGAAAAGTTTATTTTCAACTCCTGCATTTTCATGTTTGGCTCTTATCTGATTCCTTCTGCTTAATTGTTATTTGGAACTGTGCCTTGGAAGACACTACTGCTGCCTCTCCTCTCAATTTGGAAAGTGTGGCAAAGCAGCTCTATTGAGCTTCAGAGCAGTGAACATAATTGGAGCCCTAGTTCGCAAGCATGAAAGGAGGTGCTGTGCCTTTGATTAGAACTACCATCTCTCTGTGGTGTTTATCTGAAGTGTTATTTCTGTCTTCAGTGTCGACAATGGCAAATTAACATTTTACAATGCTTTCCAATGAGCTCCCAGATCTTGGCTACTGTTCAGCTCTCCCTGACGTGGAGCCTGATGTCACGCTCTGCCCTTGTTTTAAACGTGACCCAGGACATTTTAAGAAATGTAAGATGTCAAGATTTTTTCCCTTTATAAAATCTCTAAATGCCACACGTCACACAGGATGATGAGCTGAAACACACTGCAGGGACATAAGAGGTGGGGAGCCTTGACAGAATCAGGCAGCTCCAGGACTAAGGTAATTTTACACCACCTCTGACTGGGGAAAGAGACATTGCCAAGCTCCCAGTACACATATGCAACCCCCATTTAGGGCAGGGCTCCATGCACATACTCCAGGCAGAACAAAGTTAGGACTGCTGGCAAATAACAACTACCAGTAGGGCAAAAAGAGAGGATTTGCTGCTGTGCTTTACCTGAAAGAAAAAAGTTTACAAATTTTTCTGGCTTCAAAACATGTGCAAGGAAGATATTACAATATACAGCAACTAGTCCTCTGCATCTGGGTGCATTTCACACATCAGTGCCCAGCATTGTTATTTTCACTTCTTTTTTTAATGGAATCAAGTGCCCTGTCTACTAAATAAGGGCTTTCTAATTTTATGTTATTTATTGCTTCAGAGGGGGAGGAGAAAGAATTTCCTAGCAGAGTAAAAATAAACTGGACATCATCGGCCAGAAAAAATACCAACACTAACTGATAGAAAGTGTTTTGTTTAATATAAAATATAAATTATTTAACACCGCAGATAATTAGTGAAGTAATTAGTAAAAGTTCACAAAACAATACTCAAGTAAAAAAATAGATTAATGACGCTTACAAGTGAATAAGGACTACAAGTAAAACAGCATAGCTGGATATGAAATATTTCATTTAGACAAAAGAAAATGTATTTGGCAAAGCTGCTGCCAAAGCAGCCAGGAGCTCTGAAAAAACTGCAATGAATCTTTACTATGTGCAACACACCTCATTTGAAAAATATAACTGCCTGGAATTTGCAACACTGATTTATTTTGATAAGAACAAGTAGTCCTACTGAAGACATTGTAGTTGCATAGGTAGTTACTCCACAATTCCCTTCAGAGCTGCAAAATTTGGTCCAAACAGATGTTTGATGTCAGGAAAATATTTTTTAAAAGCTTGTGTTTTCAGGTACACCTTAATGTCAGCACTCCTTTGGTATTTTACCATTCTGAACACTCTTCTATTTTACTTACAGCACACTTTAAAAGGCTAATTTAGTAACTTACACAGTGGTTGGGCTTGTTTTGCTCTAGATCACAATTTTTCACTTGACTCTCTGCTCCCAATGGATTGATCTACAGCCTACATAAATGCCTAAGTGAAGGTTTAATCAGATATCAAATTAGGAAACACTGTATTTGACAGTTTTAGTTCTTTTCCAGTCCAGTGAGGAGCTGAATCTCCAAGTTCTGTTAATTTCAAGGAACCCAGGGCAAAAGTCATCCAAAACAGGTTTGCACCATTGATAAGTCACAACTGGTACTGTTTTGCATATTTAAGTATTTTAATTTCTTTGTTTGTTGTTAATCCTAGAAGAGCGATTGTAATTGCAGCCTTCAACGTGTGTAATGAACATTACCCCAGTATTCAGAAATAAATTATGCCTCTGCGTCATGGCATTCGGGCTCAAAGGCAATATTTGTACTTCCATTTGTGCTTAAGTTTGAGCCTCTCGCTGCCTTTTTCTTCTTCTTCTTCAATTCCACCCCACGGGATGTAGGTTCGTTTTCAACACCATTAGCTGTAACTGATGACAGAGGAGTATCGACACTCATTAAGTTGTGCTGATTTTCTCTCTCATTCCTTTGTATCCTTTTCTTCTTTTTCTTTGTACCTCTAGAGGAAGGCGGATATAAAAAGAGTAAAAGAAACACAAAGTTAGCCCAAATTTAGAGCTTTTTCCACCTACAGCTGATGTGTTAGAGCAATTGTCTGCCTGTCCTCTTGAGCACAATGCTGAAACAACTACAAAAACTACTGTTCCACAGCAGAACAAAGACAGAAAAACCATGAAGACAAAATATGAGACCACTCCACTAGTCTACTTTTTATCATAGCATTGCTTTGAAAAGAGCTGCTCATGATCTTAAAAATCACCTCGTCTTGATCAATAGACAACAGATGTAATTAAAAAATACAAATTACCGGTCTCCTTCTCTCATAAAAGCAATTGCACTTGTTTTTTTTTTATTTTCCTAAGCTCAGACACCAAAGTACTTACAGTTAAGGAGAGATTCCTGATTTATTTATGCAACAAGAATAAGACAGGCAGTCAAAGTGCATAAGATTAGTTTTTCTATTTTAATTTACCTGAATGAGGACAGAGTCAGAAATCACTTTAATATCTATTTATGCTTACCAGCCTTCACACAGTGCCAAAGGATCACTCAAGCTTCTGTATCCCAGTTAATGCCCCTAACTGGTCTTGCCCATGATGGCAGGGATCATGCAGATGTTACACCACTTCTACCATGATTCCCACTCTTGGCAGAAGCTGTAACTTTATTTAACTATAAATACGTAACAATACTTCGACTGTAACCTTTCCAAGGAAGGTACTGTCTTTGTTCAGAATGTGTATTGTGCCTAGCACAAAAGGATCTTGGTTGATGACCTGAACTGTTTAATGCTGCTGAAACACATAAGCAAATGGATGAATCAAGACTGAAGAATGTAATGTGTGTCTTTTCCACAAAAAGGGTGCTACAAGTGCTGCTCTCTTGCTGATACTGTCCTAATGTAATCAGATGTTACAGATGAAAATGTTTACACATCAGCCTTGCTAATGAACTCATGAATATCTGCCTGTAGTTGGAATTTTTTTTTAAGCTAAACTGTATACTTATGCATATGTGGATTGCTGCAGCTCTAGTACTGGAACATCCTGAGGAAAACGTTCTGGAGTCTAAGACCCTGTGTTAGGATTCCTAGAACTATCTGAGGAGTTCTGCTGCATGAGGAAACTGGGGTACAAAGTCGTAATTATTCAGTGACACAAGTACCAGTGTACCAAAACGAGTATTCAGCTGGGTCTTGTGTAAATTTATGCAGAGGGCACTACCTAGTGCAGCTCAACAAAGCCATACAATGGAAAAATATCTAAGGCCATACTGTCTGTGCTGACAAGTAGCAGCTAATCATTAATATTCAAAGGGCAAGGTTACTACGCTATTTCCAATATAAAGCTACTCTAATTTTGAGAAGCACTTTTCATCTTTTTATTATTTGAACATCAGATGTGATGATGTATCAAAACTTAGATTAAAATAACATAATTTCTCTATTTCTTCTAGAGTCTGCAGAAGACACGTCAACTGCTTGGCTAAGATAAAAGTCTACTACCATCTTGTATAAAATTTGTTTCCCTATTGCAAAATCATATTTTCCACCCAGAAAGTCTCAAAAAATAGACATTTCATAAGGACTTGCCATTCATGTTCTTTTAGAGCAGGTATTGTGGCTGTAGTGAACAACACTATTCTAACAAGCAAATCAGCAATCATTCATTTGGCTTAGTGAGTTGTGCAGATGTTAAAGTTTCACTACTCCATATTGAAAGTGTGTACTTGGCAACCACTTTATTCTTAGGAATTATGCAGTAAATAAATTTCATATCATAGATGTCAATTTGACATGGATATTAAGTGTATTTTCATGGAAAACAGGAAAATAACAGTATGTTTTAGGTGCATCAACTATTTAAGTACAGACTGGACTGGATCTCAAGTCATGTTTATATTTCTATTAGATGCTGAAATATAAAACTTTTCCAGTTAAGATGGCAACACTTGCATGCATGTAAATTTTCAAGGGTATTTCAAGACACATTGACAGCAGTGAATAAAAAAACTACAGTCCTGGCAGGTCATGTTTTTGGTAACAGTGAAGCGAGAGTTTTCATGAAAAATAGGCAGCCCTGTTTCTGAGCTGTTTTATTATCTGACACGTGCTGTATAAATACCTATAAACAGAAACACTGCGAGTTTTTCAAACTGGCAGCATCAGCAGTGTCAAAGGATCTTTTTTTCTTCTAGCTCTCAAAATAAGACAACAGCTTGTAGTCTTTTCTGAAAAAACCTGGTACATGTGGTCACTGCTACGAAATGCTGTGACATGCAGCATGCATGAATTCAGACTGGAACCTTCATGATGCTCCTACTCCCTATAGTTCAGGATTAGGGAGCACATTCCAGTAACTCAAGCATGTAGATGTCTTCTCTCACCTTCTTGAAACATAACTGAAGTGACTTTTGTGTGACATTCAGTGTGTATTCCTTCAGTGTGACATCTTCTCAGGATACCCTTAGCTTCCATTAAAATGAACAATCATATTTGGTATGACTCAAAATTCTTGAATTTGCTTAAAGCATTTCTGATTCCACATTTTAAATCTGTGGTCTCACATTTTTCAGTGGATGCCCTGGAAAGGTCACTCAAAATAATTGTTTCCTTAAGTCCTACCAATGGAGTTGAGTAATCCCAAATTTTTGATACTGACTTCTGACAGACTCTGTTAACCGTCACAGTAACTGTGCTTTTACAGCATTTCCTTCCTTAATGTTTATACTATCGGAATAGTGGTGCCCAAATTCAACACTGAATTCTGTCAATGTGTAGTTGTACAGCCCACTCCTTATCATACATGAGGGTTAAACTTCCCACTCACAATTTATTTTCAAATCTAGATACAGCTGGAGATACAAACTTCAGATTTAAAGGCAGGTTAAAATTAGGTATGTATCTGCATCTACAGCATAATGCACAGATTATTTCTATGAGGAGGGAACCAGTCTGGAAAATGATCAGTGAAATAACTTTGCTTAGGTGACAGATACAATGGCAAACATGGGACGTATTTTCAGATATCAATTTTTGAAGCATAAATGGTTGCAATAGCTAAAGATATTGTGGAAACTCCTGTTCAAAATGCTGAGATCTTATCTGATTACGGCTTTCACGCAACGGAGAGATAAGATTTTTTCAGAAATGCAAGTGTCACCATTAAAGGTGCTGCTGGCATCTTCTCAGAACATGAAAACCTTTAAGAATTTACGTTATTTAACTTTTAGAAGGTGCAAAAATAGCTTTCAGTCTGCAGCAATAAATCTCCATACATAGCAAAGGGGTGCCAGAGAGCAACCACATATCCCTGAGTTTTGACTGTCATGTACATTATAGCCCTTGCTCATCTGGGGATGTGCATATGTATATGAACTGCTATTTCCTTCACATTTTGAGTGTGAAGCACTCTCTGACTGATCACCCTAAAGCTAACTTCTTGTTTTGCTTGAAAAAAAAATAACCCTTCCAACATTTCTCACAGTTTTCCAACAGCAGTTGTAGGAATAATGCTGCAAATTGTTTTAAGCATTTCTTGCTTACTGTGTTGCAGGTGAGTCTCTATCTGTGTCATGTTTGGAGATAAATTTTAGGTCCCCTGACTTACTGGTGACTGGTGACATCTGTAAAAGAAACAAAAAAAGCAGGAAGGTAAAAAGACAACAGACAAGGGGGCCAACACATGTGCATAGAAAACCCACCAGCTTCCTGAATAAGGAGAGAATATACCTCGTTTGAAAAAGAATGTCTATCAGCCATAAAATGTTAACTCCTATGTGGTTACAAACAAGGAAACAGTGCCCTGCTATAAAAAACAAAGCTACTTGCAAATAAAAGACAGTTTTCAGGTATGTGCAGAAACAAGAGGTTATGAATCTGCTTGACACCAGCTTAAAAAACACATTTTCTTAAAAGAATTGTTATTTGTGCTACTACAAGTGAAAAAGCAGAATGCTAAAAAGCCTTCTTATTGATAACTTTCACAAGAAAAACTTGTCTTTTTTAAGCCTGCAAGCTTCATTCAAAAGCAGTTCAAATCACTCCAGGTTACCTTGTGATTCAGGGCTAAAAAGATTCACCAAATCTGGAAAAGTAAATTCTCTCATTTCCAAAGTAATTAGAGGGTCTCTGTACAACTTGCTCCCTCTACAAACAAACCTAATTCTAACAGGTCTCAAACTCAATGAAAGAATTCCCATAAGGAAATGTGAATGCCCTTCCTGAGTCTTCAGGGACAGGTTATTTTATTAGTTTAATATTATTTTTCTGCTGACTTAGAATAAACAGGATCAAACTGCCATTGACTTACTGAATTCATACATTTACACTGCCCACAACAACC
This sequence comes from Callaeas wilsoni, assembly GCA_013398955.1. Classification (NCBI taxonomy): domain Eukaryota; kingdom Metazoa; phylum Chordata; class Aves; order Passeriformes; family Callaeidae; genus Callaeas; species Callaeas wilsoni. Next base: position 84,414 of record VWPU01016599.1, on the reverse strand, counting down.
ATGTTCAAACATTAGTCATTAGAATTAGTCTGCTGTAAAAACACAGATTGCTGGATTAGTTTAGACAAAAGTCAGCCTATTAGAATACAATAATGTAGCATTGGCAAGGCTAGGAAGAAAAATCATCTACTTCACACACAGAGTCCTTGTTAATACAGCAATAAACTTGAGACTAAGTCAATGCTAAAAGTAAACACAAAAGAAGGAAATATAATACCACTGATATGAAAATACAAGGGAGTGTTGTAAAGGGAATGACTCCAAGTAATTAATACTTCCTTCAGCATTTATAGCCTTGTGGTTCCTTGCCATACACAATCATGAATTCACTCTGTTTGCAGTCAAAACGAACTATTTTTCAGAAAATCATATGTGAATAATGTTCAACCATTTTTACCCACCTTTTTGAGAAAATATTACAGAATCTTCTCACTATACCAACACTATAATTGAATATGAACCATTCCAAAGAACGGTAGAGTAGAATTCCCCAAAGTGCTACTACAGAAGACTGACCTCCTATTAAAAATAGACTAAGATTTTTAATACTTTCAGACACCTAAACACAGAAAATTATCCTTGTTTTACAGTTAGAAGATGAAAGTATCCACTAAAATAAGCTGCTTAACTGAAAGTTCTTATGATCTGTTTTAAAAACAGCTCATCACATAGCCTTTTGTGTATTAACACACAGCTTTTTAGTATGAGTACCAAGGAAAGAAGAGCACACAACTGGAGACGCTTGAATAGCTGTGTTCACCTCACATGGCAACTTCTGAGAATCCGTAGGTCTGTGGAGACGGACTCCCAACACTCCACAGTACTGCTTGTAACAGCTTTCTTACTTCATTCCTACAAACTTTCAAGCATGTAACAAAGGAGGAACTAGATACTAGATCTTTTTGAAGCAGATCTCACTGCCACTACCTCCTTTTGTCTGTCCCTCACACCTTTGTGTCTCTCTTAGCCTACTCCTTGACCTACTTTTCCCATCCTAGTGATGTAAGAAGTAGCAGTACTGAAGAAATGAGGGGATCAGTGGCAGATGCAAGGAGGCAGTGCAGGAGCTCATGAAACAAGGGGAAGAAGCATCAGGAGGAAGAACTGGAGGCTGGGAAAACAGGCAGGAGATATTTAGCTAAAGAGGTGTGGTAACACACATTGGGAACTTACTAAGGACATGTCAATGTAAGGAGGGAAGGCTGGAGTACAGAGGAGCTGAAGAGGCTGTTGATCTCATCTTTGTCCATTTCTAAACCTCTCGACCACTTGTTATGCATGGGCACATCTCCCAGGAGGCTCCAAACAGCTCTGCACTAGGGTCCCTGCCTCTCCACTAAGATGCAGTAACGCTGGTGCTGGAACAGGCACAGTGTGAGCCATGACACTCCTCCAGATCACAGAGCTTAAATATTAATATACTATTATAAGGGCAGTGTTTGCTTTAAAGAAAAACACCTTAATGTTTCAGATACTTACGAATATTTTTCTGTTCACAAGAACAAGTACTGAGCACAGTACAGAAAATGAGCTCCTTTGTACAGTGCCACTAATTGGTGTTCAATTTTGTTGCCATGTTCTAATTCTCCCCGTTTGTGCGATATAGCTCACCAGAAGGAGGAGAGAACATTAGCTCATGTCAACCGTAGAAGCTTGGATTTTCTAAAGGTTTTTTTTTGCTTTATTTATTTCATAGAAATGAAAATTGTAATAAAGTACGTATTTTCTGTTTCTAAAGGGCTTGCTTGCTTTACAGCTCTTTTATTTTATACTTAACATTCTCTCTTGCTGCCACATAAGAAGCAACCAAGACAATATAAATAAAGGCAAATACACGAAAGCATATCAAGTTCCTGATCCCTGCTGTAGAATCCACAGCAGTGAATCAAGCACTAAACCCTTCCTGTGCAACTTGTGGGAGCAATCAGGTATTTCAGAACACACTTTCTAAAAGAACTGAAGCAGAAGGCATCTAAAGGAAATACTAGGGATAAAGTTTCATCCCAAGTCTACGTCTTTGGTGGTGCTTTCCTGTAGGCTGTGCAGAGATGTCCCTAAGACTGATGGTCTGCAAAGGTTCTCTGGCAGACTAGGAGGTACATGGACAGAACAGAGTGGTGCAGGAAATCTATTCAGATGATTCAAGCCATGACAGTAAAAGAGTTTGCTCTATAGCCTACAGAGGAACTCTCCCATAGAAGCTGTTTCCACAGAACTCGATCTAATTAAAAACTCCTTGGATCACAGATGGCAAGAATGAACATGTCTCTGTGCCTTTTCAGACTCGTCTTTAGGACACTACACTCAGTATTAAGTCTGTATTTTGTTTTCTATTACGCAGTCCATGGATAAAAGATTCACAGGCATGTATTTAACTCCCCAAAACTATGCCAATGCCTGCTGTCAAAACTGTTCTAACAAGTCAAGTTTGGGAGAAATGTGACACCACACCACACTCATCATTTTCTTTCCTGCTATTCTGCACCCGTCCACACATTTCCCCATTAAACGAACAACTAGCAGAGACCTTTGCTAGCAGAATTACATATGTCTCTCGCCTATTTAAAATGCAATTACCTTACAATTGCTTTTTCCCCTCTTTAGTGTTTTTAAAGAACAAGCCTATCTAAATCAGACTGACCGTATTCTGGCCCTTATATCTAACAGTATTCGCTCAGTTGTGAGAATCTAGCAGAACCGTGGCTCTGTATACAAGACAGACACTGGCATGAATTTCCCTCTTTTTCATAAAAGGAAAAATCTGTTGGGTGAAAACTGTAGTCATGGCTTAACACTGACAAATACTGCATCTCAGAAATCAAACTCACTACATGAGTTTTTCAGGGATAACAAAAGGAGGAGGAAGAGTGGAGACAAGATATTTCAGACGGAATCAGTATGGTTTACACCACCTGTTTTCGGTCTTGATGATTTGGCCTCTGGGAATTTATATGGAGTCACAGCTTTGCATTACCAGTTGCATAAAAATAGTTCTATTCTCCTCATAAAGATGCTATGAGTACTTAAGGAGAAAAATGGGGAAGGGAGAAGTTAGCTTGCTCCTAGGATAATATGTGTCACTCGACAGCATTTTTGGTTCTGCTTGCCCAACTCAGTGGCTCAGCCTGATTCTTCCTATCTTTAAACAGACCAGTCACCTACGGTAAATGTTTATGCATGAAATTTCACCTTTGCTTTTTTTCCCCCGACAGGTATTAGTTTGCTTATAAACCAGATACCTTCTCTTCAATGACTCAAGTAACACTACAGACACAGGTGTAAATATTTTTTGAGACAGAACACATGGCTACCAGCTTACAAATAAAGTAGCACCACACATGCTTAAGACAGAGTAATTCAACTTGCAGGTGCAGTTGGCATGCTGGAGGGAAGGGATGCCATCCGGAGGAACGAGAAGCTTGAGAGCTGGGTCTGTGCAAACCTCACGAAGTTCAACAAAGTACAAAGCGCTACACCTGGGTTGTGGCAATCCCAGACACACCTACAGGCTGAGCAGGATTGAGTGCAGCCTTGTGGAGAAGGATTTAGGGGTGATGGCTGATGGCGTGTGCTCACAGCCCAGAAAGCCAAACAAATCCTGGGTGTATCCAAAGGAGTTTGGCCAGCAGGTCATAGGAGGCGATTCGGCCCCTCCACTCTGCTCTTGTGAGACTCCACCTGGAGTGCTGTGCTCAGTTCTGGACACAGAACTGTTGGAGAAAGCCCAGAGGAGGGTCACAAAGTTGATAAGAGGACTGGAGCACCATCCCTACTACGACCAGCTGAGAAAGTTTGGGCTGTTCAGCCTGGAGAAGAGAAGGTTGCGTGGAAACCTCACAACAACCTTTCAGTACCTAGGGGGCCTACAGAGAAGCTGGAGAGGGACTCTTTGTGTCCTGACCTCAGCCAGGGCAGGGTTAAATTTTATGCGACAGCTGGGAGGGGCATGGCCAGGACCCAGATGTGACAGGACCTCGAATCATTGCCAGGGGTGGGGGGAAAAGGACTCTCTTAGAGAAGGGCGTTCCTTCCAGTCAGAAACGTGCTGAGGGGAAGCCATCTGGCACTCATTTATTGTAGCAGGCTCCACAGAGAGCATCTTTGGATGTGAATCACTCTGTCTTTTGTACACTTTTGTTATTAATATTGCTGATGTTACTGTTCATTTTCTTATCTCATTGCTGTTTACAGTAAATTGTTCTTATCGAAACTCATGATCTTCACCTTTTGTGCCTCCAATTCTCAACTCCATCCCGGCACAGTGGAAAGGGGGGAAGGAAGAGGGAGCAACAAAGCGGTGTGTGGATTGGGAGAGCCTCGGTGGGGGCACTGAAGTGAGGAGTACCGTTCCTAAACTACAACAGCCTGTAATGACAGGACAAGGAATAATGGGTACACATTGAAAGAGGGGAAATTCAGATTATGTACTAGGAGGAAATTTTTTACTGTGAGGGTGGAGAAACACTGGAACAGGTTGCCCAAGAAAGTTGTGGATGCCCCAATCCTGCCAGTGTTCAAAGCCAGGTCAGATAAAGCCTTGAGCAACCTGGTCTAGTGGGAGGTATCCCTGCCCACGACAGAGGGGGTTGGGATCTTTAAGGTCCATTCCAACTCCTTCACATTCTATGATTCTAACTTGAACAGTACAAACTGCATTTTAAAGGAAAAATAGAGTGCCAAGAAATAGGAATCTAAAGAACTCAAAAGCTGAAATGTGTTATTGTTGGGTAAGGATTAAGAAAAATGGCCCATTCATCATAGATAGTGCCATAGTAATATTTCCTTCAGATGAATGATTTCTTAAAGAATAATCAAAGTCATTACTACTACAAAAGTAAAATTTGTGAAGATATATCTATTTCTTAATGCTATTCAACAATTTATGTGGAAGACTACACAGCAGCTTTGCAGACTGATTCTAGAAAAGCACAGTTTCTATCAGCCCAGATGTCAACAACTTCAGAGAGATCTGTATTCATATCAGCAAGGAATGAAGCTCAGAATTATGAACTTCACTATAACACATTCTAATTCAATTGAATATCACTTTTTTTTCATATCTGCTATCTCACTGAACCTTGAAAACGAACACACTTCATGATGTGTCAAAAGTCTTCAGCTCTATTTGCTGCAAGAGTTTCATTGTATTAATTCCTTAGTGTTTCCCTCATTAGCATAATCACATCTTTCTATTTCCCCCTCCTCTTCTTAAAAGATAATCAGTCTCTGAAGTGCTCCCCAGTAACCTGAAGAAAGGTATCATTAATGGAGAAAATAGAAACAACACAAACTATAAAATAAAAGTTTTTGATGAAAGTAATAGAAAAAGTTCTAGCTATTATTTTTGAAATATGGAACAAGTTTTCTATGCTTTTTAAATTTTTAGATTCAATAAATAAATTTTAAGCCCACAAAATCACCCACATGGAAATAGCTGAAGCCCAGGAGAAAAGCACCAATTGCTTGGCAGGTTAGTTTCAGACACACTGGGCTAAGTATTCACAAAGTCTGACAACAACCTCCTCTAGGGGAAGAAGAGTGAGAACATGAATTATTTATGTGAACAATGATAATCCCAAACTTTGTTTAAATATACATGGAATCAAGTTTTGATGACCTTTGGGTAGATTATTCAAATTATGCAATAATAATGTGGTTCTTGCAAGTAAGCCTTTTCTTTTTTTCTATTTTACATCTTGGCATAATTTTCCAAAGATAAATATACCAGAGAGAATACTTTCTTACACTTTCAGTGGAAGTTTTAAATTTACTGTTTTGTTTTTGTCTATTTCTACTTCCTACTATTCTCATGTAACATGGAATTGCATACTTAATATTCAGAATCCAGTTACATGTATTTCCTGTGATGAGTGGCAGGCCATGGAATTATATAATATATTCACAAGATCTTACAGACTGCAGAAATTTTTTTTTTTTTAAACTGGAAAAGACACTATATTGACTTTGAAATGTTTATGATTGGCCAGAATTTTGCAAAACCCACATTCTGGTTTCTAATTGAACCCTATCTGAATTCCTGTCCTTTCTACCTTCATCTTAAGGAACTGGAAAACAACACATTAACTGGAGCAGCCAGATGATAAGTCCATCTCTATTTCTTGGAATACTTCATCCGTGCAGTGAGAACTTCACTCCATGAAATTTCTATTGGCAGTTTACATGCATGTTGTAATTAAAGATGACTATGACCTAATCTTGTGGCTCACGAGTTAAGTAACTCATAAGGCAGGAAAACAAGGTTTGCATAAAATTATTATGTTATGAATGCAAAACTGATGGTAGAAAGTATTTTGAAAGAAAGTTCTTTGAACTAAAGGTTTTCTAAAAATTATTTGCAAAGATTAATATTGGATCTTAAGTATTACACCCTCTTCTAATGTTAATAATTCCACTTTATTCACTCATAAAGCTCTCACAATTAGCTAGATATGCATGTGTAATATCTGCAGTTGGAAAACTATTTTTAATTAGACTATCTGGTATTCTCAGTAATTAAAACCATAGTCATAACTCAACATTTTAAGTGTCTTACTTAGCCTTGAACAGTAGCAAATTCTCACAAGTAATTGCTATGATGATTTTCACAGTAACTGTTTTGCAGTCTTAACAGTGCTAAACATTTGAGTAATCCTCAAAAAAACCCAGAAAGAACAATAGATATAGCAGACCTAGGTATAACTACGTATTTGGGAAAACATGCTTGTGCCCAAAAAACAAATACAACCAAAATATTCAGTTATATTTTCCTGCTAGTGTCAACAACTCAAGCAACAACTTAATTACTCAATATTTATTTTTGGATTAAAAAAATAACAGCTTTTTTTGCCAAAGCAAAAAAAAAAACAAGATCAAAAAAACCCCAGTAAAACAGGGTATTACAAAGTAATGGTTTTTCTTATTTCCCATATAAAGGAAATTGGCATTTCCTTTCATTGGGGTCTTGATACTGAAAAAAAATGAAAGGAATAGGAAGAAAAGTTGCTGTGTCACTGCTGCAAGACAGGAACTGCCATAACCGATAAGCCCCCTCAGTGGTCATCTTAGCAGTTTTGTCTCAGAAATCTCTGGTATTGCCTAAAGCTAAAGCCCTGTACAACTTCCATTCATTCTAGCAAACAGCTGAATGACAATTTTTTTCTTCTATGCAGAATTCTGCAGCTTTTGTAAACCTATTACACTTCAAGGCATCATCAGTCTTACAGAGATTTGAGTCATCACTTGGTTCAACTCACTATCTTCTTAATGGTTTATACAGTGCTGGTGTGACTCGAAATTAAAAAAAATCCTCCACGTCGTGTTTCCCAGTCATTCAGATGCTTTTGAAATCTCAGCCATTACCTCAGCCTAAAACGTGTTATTAAAGCAATTAATCCTGAAGCACACACATTTTAAGAGTGTCTTGTAGCAGTTCAGTTCACCAGAGTAACTAAGCATGGTATAAACAAAAATTTCCTTCTACCGATAGCATATGTGCTCCATTCCAGCTTAATGCTCCCTGATCTTGTTTAACAGCAGAAGGAAAGAAAAAAAAAAAGAAAGAAGAGCACATTGACTTCACATCAGGTACTACTTTTTAGGCTCTTTCCACTGCTTATTCTTTGCTAGTTTAATCTCATATGTATATCCCCTTATATAATTTTTTCCAGGACCTGTTTCATAACTTTCCTCTGGGATCTCTATGATTTTGTAGTGCCTTTGGCTGCTGAGCAAAATAAAAAGCAACACATTTGCTTGGTTTTGGACTGTTAATGTATATTTGATTCGTTATGTCTTTTGAATATCTGTAGGTACTATATAGGCTACTACAAAATTCCAACTAATTATTAAATATGTAGTTAGTTTAACTCAAGGCACAAGCAGAATTCAAGTAAAGATCATTTTAATTAAATATTATTAAAACTGAGTGTTACTAAAACAAGTACTACTAGTAATACAAAAAAGTAGTGTAAGAAAAATATGTCAACCATAGACACTTGCGAAATTTTAAGCAATCAAAACGAATTAAATGTTGCTTCTCACAAAGCTAAATAACAGATATGGGTTGCAAATGTTAGTAACGGTAGTTGGTGTACATAAAAGTATTTTGATACAGCAAATTGACTAGGTTCCTACCAGATTAAAACAGAAAAAAATATGTAGATAACAATGACCAAGTCTAATAACAATAGGTACCTCAGCACTGCTCTCTCTTCTAACCCAGGTATGAGTGAAACTGGGTGATTACAACAACATCCTCTGGGATACCCTTCTTGCCTCTAGCCATGTAGACAATAAATTAAAGAAATCTTCAGTAAGGTAATTTTTCCTGTATTTATTCTGGTCTGCCTTTATAGAAGTATCTGGAAGTAATGCACCTTTGTCTTTCCTGGACAATGGTTTGGCTAGAAATTCCTCAGTTACAAAGAGGTAAAGGACACTTCAGATTAATTACTACTACTCAATGTAGTGATTAATTCCATTTTTCAAGTATAGTTAGGAACAACACGCTTAGTAATTCGATTTATAGCAGATGGCTTCAAGAAGACAGCTGGCTTCAACAAGATTGCCAAGTGAGTAATCCGTGCTCAATAATTTATTAAATGCTACCTCTCTATATTCACCTACTAAAAACAGAAGCACAAAAAAGGTCAATAGAAATAGCCTTGAGTGTTTTAACCTTGAACACTGCAATGTCTTTTCCAGCCTAAATAATTCTATGATTCTACAGACTATGGAGCAAAGATTAGATGAATCATCTGAGAAGAAGTCCCCTAAAGTTGTAACAAAGCAACACAGAATATGCTTAGAGTCTTGCAATTCAGACACAAAATATTAGATTCTATTTTAGAAAAGTACATGGAAAAGTCAAATAATTTGAAAGAAATCTGAACACCACTTGAAAAGTAGTTGTGTTAGTACCATTTCAGTAAATGAACAGTTGTGGAAAGCACACTTATTAAGGATACAAACATTTTGAAATAAAAGTTTCTTAAATTCTAACAGCTGTTAAACTAATTTTTATTACTTTTTTTTTCTCTAGAAGATATCCCATGTTTTAAGAAAATCATCAGTCTTATTTCACAGAAGGGAAACATAAGCATGCAAAGTTTCTAATCTCCTGGAGAAGTGAGAGTCAATTGGCCTGCTTTGCGCATAGTGGAATTCAGGAGGAAAAAAACCCCATCCATAAAAATCAAATGTCTATTTTTTCCTGGACTAAAAACTGGGTCCTGTTTCTCTGTTCTTCTGTACATACTGTATATTCTGACTAACAAAAATCACAGAAACAGGAATGCTTATGCACACATAACTTCGTAAACTTGGAGTCAATGGGAGATTTGCCATCCATTACAATGGTGCAAATAAGCAGGGTATTTAATTGCCATATGATGGAACAGCTGATTCCACAAAAGATAAATATTAAACTTCTGCTGAAAACCTACTTGCTTGCCTGAAATGAGATCTACACGTAAGAAATTTTTACATAAAAGATAAAAAAATAATACAGTCCATGTGGCACACAAAAGACAACCTGCCAAAAGACTCTACTTATAGAATCCTTCCTTCTCAAATCATTACCTTATCTAGTGTCAGAGAACCTTCCTTTGCTTCTGCTGGTCCTTCTGGTAGGAGAGGAGCAGAATCCGGTACTAATCCTGAAGGTTGTTCTTCATATTCTTCTGAAAAGAGGAACCATAATTCGCCATTATTAGAGCTATGAAGGAATTTATGTGAACCACCATGACATTACAATCTAGCCGAAAACAGGATGTGAACTAAAACAGGTGAAAAATGTTTGAAGGCAAATGCTGTAGGAGAATTTATGAGAATTCTCCCATAAACCTTTATACTAGCAAGCTTAGATTTAAATGTGATTTACATATTGGTTATTGTATAAAAGCATTCAAATATTTACCTAAGAACAAAATTCACGCTGTTAGCAAGCAGTTCATACTTAACAAATGTATCTTTCACATTCCTTTTGATTCAGTAATAAGATGATAACCAACTGCAATACCAAAATTTTTACCAGAGATTTTTTTTTCACAGTTGGACAACTGCCTCAAAAATTTTGTTTAGGTTTTTTTTGTCATTGTTTGTTTTTCAGAACATTTTTTTAAGGCCTTCACTGAAGAATCTTCCTACAGACTTCTCTCTGGATTATCTTGCAAGGAAGAAAGGCAGGGGAAAATAATGCACAGGATGTACATAAGAGGACAAAAGGGAAGGGCATAGTAAACCTAACTTTAATTAACCTCATCAAGTGAGCACAGTGTTATGTGCAAGTGTTTTTTAGGAAAGAGGCTTAAATACTAGATTTCACTTTAAAGATATAGGGAGGAACTAAAAAATGGGGGAAATCATCTTGAGAAATGTTAGGTTAAAAGATTTCTAAATACCAGTATAACTGATAGTTTGATAGTTTAGGAAGGCAAATTAATTTCTTGTAGTATGCAACCACATGCTGTGTCCACAAGCTGAATATTTACAGCTGCCAGCACACTCAGCATCTTTACAGCAGTGGACTAAGTAGGATGCTTCCTATACTATTTGTTCAGATTCTTCTAGGTTTGTCTGTATCCGTTTAATCAAAACTGTTTTAATGAAAAGGACTTGGTAGCAAGCTCAATGCTCAGATGTGAGATTTAACCATTACTGTTCTTTTAAAACTTCATACTGAAATCCAGTTATTTGGGAACTGAACATTCTCCATTAGATCAGGGGGAAAATTAAGAGTTTGTACAAAAGCTAGATCTAATGAAATTGCCTAAGAATAAACCCCCAAGATGTTTGCAAAATGCTCTGATGTGTCCTTAAACATTGCCAAGCTAGGGCCTGAATTAGGTGGCTCTGTGTTAGAAGAGACAAGAGATCAATCCAGCTGACAGATAACTAAGTCATTAATAAGCTGACTTATTCCATAAGCTGGAATGTTTAACCAAGTGCAATGATTAGCTAACTTCATACAATTTTTGCACCACAATAAGTCATCATTATGCCACGTGTACTACATAAATTCCTATCTTCAGAACAATAAGCAGAACAGCACGGTAAAATCTTGGAGCATCAGTTAAACCCACACCGGTATACCAGGAAGACAGCAGTAAACTTACTTTCACCAGCCACATAATTAGCTGGAAAATAGCCTTGCTGTCCATTCGCTAGGCTGCCAAACCACCAGTTATCATTATCTTTGTATAACACTTGGATAATGTCACTGCGATGGATGGTTAGCTCATCTGATCGATGCGCTGTGTAGTCATAAAGAGCCACTACCTAAAAGAGAGATAAGAGCACCACAGCTTTATCACAACCATGCCACAGAGAAAAAAGCGCAACATTCACTTCCTCTTGCAGAAAAGCAGCTGAAACCAAAGCTGCACTTTGGTAAAAGCTGAGGCTGCCTCAAGTTTTGCTAATGGGATCAGGGGTGGTGGGAAAGCAGCAGGAGAGGCAAGATAAAGGACTGTGGGATTGCAGAAATGGTTAAGAACATTCAATTCACTAAGATTAGCTTCAAAACAGCAGCTGTTAGTTTTATAAGCAATTTGCTTGTGAAGCAAAAGGGAAAAAAAACTTCATACAGTCACTTTCTCAGAATTGTTACACCACCTTCAGATCCCATTCTCTGTGTGCTCATGAAGCATATGTGTTTGAATAAATACTTCAACAGTATGACAGCTTTATCCAAGGAAAAATTTAATACAAAAAGATATTGCAAAGTTTTGCTTTGATCACTCCATTGTTTCTTTTTTCTTTTCTTTTTTTTGTTTGTTTTGCTTTGTTTAGCAATAAGCATTCGATATACAATTTTACAAATATCTGCAAAAAATCCATTTATATTCCATTTCATATAATAATTCTATTTGACAGTGAAATATAGTGCAGCTATACTTTTATGAAAAAGACTACTAACAGTCATCCGGACCATGCATACTACATATAATAAACTACTAGAAGCCTGTTTTTCTACCCTGAATATGAAAATATCAACTAAAATTTCTTATTTATTTCCTATGCCCTATTGAACAAAAATCTGTCCTAGTGAACTCTGAGCAGAAAAGCATGAAAGGAAAACAAATGAACTGAAAGAATAAGGGAATTGCTCACTTCCCTCATCATAAGTGAAGAGCAAAATTATGACCTATTTTAGACCCAGAATGCTGCTTCCCTACCTACAATCTTCACCTCATATTCCTCTACAAAATTGTAAGTAGAGGTCAGAAACGGGGATCATTAGGAGAAATAGGAGGGTTACTGGGATTGAAGTTATGATGATACGGATAGAAAAAACCCTTCTTTTTTTCATGCATACATTTACATTTTAAGACTGCTGAATTCCACAGTGTTTTTTATATTTTTATTTCTGCTTCGAGCAAGATCATCTGCGAGTCGCGCGTGTAAAAATATAGCCAATGTCACTTGTATTTCCATAATTCCATGTCGCCAATTAAACAGATTAAATCAGTTATGAATGGGAAAAGATGGAAATGATTCTACCACTGTAAATTTTATGTGGCAACTTGTGAGCAGATCAGCACCAAAGAATTAGTATCAGCATAGTTTTCAGTAGACAGAAAATTTACCTAAATATGCATTCAGTAGTCCTGAATTTACATAAAGAAGCTAAACAATGAAATGGGTTTTATCATAACACTCCTCCCTGCATTAGGAAAGCTAACAGTAATTACAGGTGATGTGGGCAGTCCAGAAATATGAACTGTAGAACAGAACCAAATTAAACCACAGTAATTTGAGCACCACGACCATGTCCAGTAAGAGGTGCTCTAACAGTGCCTCTTCAGTTAAGTGACAATCTCATGAAAACCATGAGGTCACTTAAGCTAAAAAAACCCAAAACCCAAAAAGGAATGTAGGAATGCAACACTAATTACTTGGCAGCATGAAAAACAATGAAAGGCAGAGCAACAACTACTTTGTTTTGCAGTGCCTTTTGTAAGATACTTCTGGTGCAAATGTTGTGGTTTTTTGGAAAAAATTCCCAAAATTCAGTCACATGGAAACTGCCACAAACAGTTCAAACCAATCAAGCAAGTCCCACTGTCTGTCTCTCAGAAATAAGAAATTGATATACCAATGTGTCCTGTAATACAACTGGTTTAGTAAGCCTGACAATTTAAATAAAATGTGGAAATTGCCATTATATTCTCTGTCAACATACGATCAGAAAAATGACCATAACGGGATATAAGAAATGCACCTCAGAACCAAAGAAGAATGTAAACCACTCACAATTACACCTAAAGCAGTGGACTTTCTTCTGGTGTGAAATTTAAAGATTTCTCAAGTTCTATATGGGTTGAAGTCCAAGCAAAAAACAAAAAAACTATATTCAACAAAATTTTACGAAATTGTTTTTCAAGACTGATATAAATCCAGAAGTAATGTAGTTATCCAGTTATGAACATCTTTGTAAGAATTACAAAATCTACAGTATAAAAAAAAAGGCCTTGGGATCCTGCTAAAAAAAAGGGCATGCTTTCAAAAGCAGATACAGTATAAGAGGTACAGAAGATATTGCAAAAAATTACATAATACTTACTGTCTCTTGCCCGGGTGGACAACTGTTTCCTCCTCCCACTCCCAGTGCAGTCAGGCTGTCATCATTCTAGAAGAATAAGTTATTTTACATTTTAATATGAAGCATTTTGCTAAACTATGATTGTATTTTCATTTCTTCCGTAAGACAGTAAGAATTATTTGCAACAAAATGCTTTTTTCGAAAAAGAAAAAGCAGAAGTGATGTTAAGCAACACTGAGCAATATTGGCTATTGGTTCGTAGATGTTTAGAAAATGATATTCAATTTTTCAAGTACGCACACCACACTAAAGACACAACTGGACTGATGACTATGCAGTCCATGCTTGTTTGCATTGCAAACACTACAGCAGATATTTAAGAAGCTGTTGCAGTGAACTTTACCTCTGAACCAGTATGCAAAAGATGTCACTTCCATATAATGGAGAATTTCAGGATGGTCTTAATAACCAGTAATTTCCATTTAATTCTAATTGTTCTATCCTTACCACTTGCTCTTCAGACTTTCAATGAATTAAAAATAATAGTAGGTATATATTCCAATAATCAGGATAAGCCTGTACCTTAAAAAACTTTTATTTCTGTAAAAGAATAGAATGCTTAAGCCGAAAGAAGATTTAGAATAGAAAAATTATGAAAATTAGCAGAGGAACAACAAACTAGGAAAAAAAAAAGGAAGAGCTGGAAGTCCTTTGCTGGTGTTACTTAACTTCTTTTTAATGGTCTATCTTCAAAAAGGGGAAACCAGTTTCCCCTCGACTTTGTGTGCCTCAAAGGATACACACTACCATACAGAATAAAAATATTACAAAGCAATTAAAATATTTTAGAAGAGTTAAATGTGTGCTTTCTGAAGTAAACATTTCTACCTCTAACAGATATGCTGCATTATAACCATTTAAATTTGAAAATTTTAATCCAACATACTTCATCTTTTTCATATTTTACAGACACTCCTTTATATATCTTTTGCACTAACTTCTTTCTCTTCTTCTGCTTTTAAAAAATATATCTAAAATGTATAGTTCTTTTTATTTTCAATGTTTTGGGGTTATTTTTTATTATGGTGGTCCAAGGAACATCATTACAAATTACAGAGAAAATCCTTGCAAATCCTCAGTAGAATAAATGCCATTCTGGAGAACAGGGATTCTTGCCCTGAATGTTTTTTTCATAATTTAGCTGGGCTCATCCCATACGGGAAAGAAATCATTGATTATCCTGAACTCCATCCAGTCTCCAGATTGTTTGGTACTGCCACAGTAGTTACAGACACACACAGCAGTTACAGATGAACTCGGTATAAAAGCAAACAGTTGCACTCAGCTCTTATCATCTACCAGAACATCCAAGTCTACCACCTAAAGACTTCTGAATAATTATGTACATGCATAGAAGGGGAAAAAAAAGTGTAACTGCCTGATTTGATAAACAAATTTTGAACAAAGATTGGTGGAGCTGCAGTTCAGAGTACACTGCTTGTTCAGTGGTCTATGGGTAGTCAGCACTGCTCTACAGGTTTCGGCTAATTCTCATTTTCCATTCTCAAGGTTAAGAGAACTGTGCAGGCAATGAGCTTAGCCTGTGGGATGGGAGTGCCTCCTGTTGCTCAAAAATGATTCATCAGAATTATTAGCAGTATTATTTAGGTATCTAGTTCAGGTACTCATATTGCCCCATTATTGTGTCTCAATCTGTCTCTCTCTCTTTTTTTAATAAAGCATTTATGTGGCTCTCAAACACTCGAGAACAGCTTGAAGAGAGCAAGCTGTGTGGAAATAACAAGCTAAAATCTATGAGTCATCCCGACACTATGCTGAATGTTCTCAGACACTGCCTTAAACTTTCAAGGCAACAACAATCCAAAGAGCTGCCTCTTAAAGAGGTACTCTGAGTACGTCACCAGCTGCACACACCTCTACCTCCAGCTGTGCAGGGCAATTGCCACGGCTGCCTACCACAAACAGAGCTACTGCAAGGCTGCCTCTGGTGGGACATGCCATGCCTCTAGTGCCAAGGACCAGTTACACCGCAAGAAACATCCAACAAAAACTACCGGCCTTTCAGCTTAGAAACATCATTTTTTAAATGCTGTGTCACAAGATTAAGGCATGTTTTCAGGATTTCAAAAAAGCAACAGGCATACTGAATGGTATGAATACACCATTCTTAATACGATATTAATGTCTCCTTTTTTTCATGCAGGATGGAAACTAGCTAATCCCTTTCTTGCACTGGAACAGATGTGGGGCTATAGCTATGTTCTGAGGAGTTGGTCTTTTTTGGAGGCAGACCATCTGTGAGAAACAGAAACAACATGCTTGCTGAAAAAGTGTGCCGTGTCCCACTGACTGTGGTTGAACAAAGCTGTTAGGAGCTTTCAGCATTAAGGAACATCCTCAGAGGAAGGTAAATAGATCCATCAGTTGATGCAGAGTTCTAGACCATGAAGCATCACACTGGTTATCCATGACTAACCCACTTAGATACCCTTGACATTTCTAACTCAAAACTAAACAAAAATGTTTGAAGACACTGATACAATAGAGAACATTGCACATGAGAGTAACCTGATGCATTGTTGTATCAAGTTTTATCGATTCCTGATAATAGCCCTAACTAAAATGTTTATGGCTTCTTTCTAATGGGTCAGTTTCAGTGATCGCTCAAATGGAGGTTTTGTTTTTTTGATGCAGATGTATAGTGGCCAACAGGATTTGGGCATTACATAGCACTCACTTCCTTAGGAGAAGGAGCACTGAGTAAGAACAAGTGATATCTTATTGCTGTCTTTTCTGTAGAACTCTCAGCATCTCATTTCTACTACTGAACCAATTTACTTCAATTACTACAATATCAAAATTTAAAGAAAAATTATGAAAAAACGTAAAGTCTACTGATTCTTATAGCTTCATATGCTTCCTTATATGTAAACATATTCTTCAATGTAACAGAATAAACATACAGATTAAGTGCCACTTCTTAGTGGGATTAGTCATTAACTCTCAAGAACAACACTTGGAAAATAAGCTTTTCTAAGACTAACTTTAGGCAGACCGTACATATACCAGGGTGAACCCCAGTGTGTATGCACACAGGGCCAAAGCCACCCTCCCTCCTTTTCCCATTAGTGACAGACTCAGGGACATTAAGAAGGACAAATGTCTATTTCCTGGATGCTTCACAGTAGCACTGCTTCCCTCCACTCCATCCCCCCATACCTGCTATCTGTCAGAATGGAAGAGAAGCTGGAAATATTACTCATGCAAACACTCCAGAAAAGACACAAGGAATGTGTGTTACAGCTTCTCTTGTCTGTCCAGTAAATCTGTGCCTCAGTGTGTAATAGCCAACATTCTGAGACTGCTACCTTCCAGGGGTTTGTTTTGTTGCTGCTTTTGGTTTTTGGTGGTTTCTTGGTTCATTTTTTTTAAAGGAGAAAGAACAAGAAATTAACTTATAGAGCTTGATTGAAAACCCTTGGTTGGCTTAAAAGGTAATATGTAAAACATTTAAAAATTCTACAGAATAAATCTGAGATTTTACTGTTGCTCCATTGTCTTTCTTTTTCCTTAAGAACCTAAGGGTTAGAGATTTACTTAATTGTCTCCTTCCCTAAGAACGCTATGCAATCTCTTTACTCCAGTAAGTGAAGTTTTAAATTAAATGCTAAGTAAGATGAGACTTAGAAGAAAACAGCTGAATACTGTTAGCACTTTTGTATTCTGTTCTCGTTCTCTGGTCCAATGCAGGTCTCAGCTCAGAACACCTAACTACAAATTTAGTCTGTGGAAAACAGAAATACAAATACTAGTATTAATAGCTAAATTAAAATGATGCTAAAAGTATCAATTGGCAAGAATGATAAACTCCTTTTCAATCATAATTAGTCTGTCTGTAGACACTGTAAAGTTACTTCCTTAGGCTTCAGATGACTGCAATCCTGATTTGATTACAGTCCTTCAATATTTAATAAGCATGGGAATCTATAATTTGCCTAGAGGAAGAAAGGACCAAAACTATACCGGGCTGCACTTTATTGAAACCTGCAATGTACACACAGAAATCAGAAATGCAAACACAGCTGCTGCAGTAAAACCTACAAGGATTTAAAAAAAGAAAAAAAAAGAGAGAAAAGAAAAAAGAGAAAAAGATCAATTCAAAAGCATGTGAAATACTCCAGCTCCTGAAATGATTCAAAACCTCTTCAACTATTTTGCCATTTCTAAATATGCTAGTTTTTGATATCAATTACTTGGTTAACCTGCACTTATATATATTAATGCATTTATAATAGAAGAATTAAAAAATATATTCAAAACCTTAATTTAGCCCTCTCAGAAAAAACTATTTTAAATTAGCTGCTACCGAGCATTTCACAAAATAGTTGGTCCTGCAAATGTTTATCAAGCTTGCTGTGTTGTAGAACACTGCAGTACTGGTTGAACAATATATATTTTTCCATAAAAAATTACATATTGATGGCTAAAAATTTGAAAACATGAAAACAGGAATCATTTAGCAACCCACACAACACCAATGTAAAGCCATGCTTTCAAAATTTCTTGGTGAATCCCATGTATCTTACAAGCTTTCCACAACTGTCTTAACAGATTCTGTTAAAAAAGGTAGGTCCAAAAAATCCTAAAGCAATCCAAACAAAACCCCAAACTGAAACTGTAAAACAGCTATAAATGATCTAAGTTAATTTATGTCCATTTATAACATTTCTCTCAAGAATTAAAATTAGTGCAGTTACAACAGAGTATTAAACCATGGCATTCCGTCCATGGGTGCAGGAGGATTAACACCTCCAGTACAACAGGCCCAGCTTCATAGAGACACAAATGCATTCAGCATTCAGAAGCACCACTTGTTCTTCCTTCACTAGTTTCTCCATACATTTTGTGTTTAATACAGGTTCATCAAACGTATAGTTACACTTCATGGCATTTACAGACTCTGTTGGATTTATACTATGGTGATCAGGAAACCAGATATAAAGAAAAGAACAAATATAATTAGGAGAAGCTTACAATCAATATGTACTAGATAAGCAATTTAGTAAACAGAGGATAGATGTGATTTAACTTGTTACCAAAAGATGAAGCATGAGCAAACAATGAAAACATGGTGCCGCAAAGAGAATTTCATTCCAGGCTATTGTCTTAGGTTTTCTCTCAGCTACTTATCAATGCCTGCTTTCTCAGTAAAAAGAAAAAAACACAGGAGTGTGATTTTATCTTATTTATTTCTAAACAACAAAAAGTAAATCATGAAAAAATATAAAGCTTTTGATTTGCAGATATCTGATCTCACTACCAACTGGTCACAGCACAAGATAATTTGGCCATGTAGACAATTGGTTTGAAGATATCTCTTTTTTGAATAAAGACAGGATAAAAAACCACCCCTCTACAATGAGAACTTGTGAATAATGACATTTTATAGTTAAACATCAATTTTAAAAAAATGCAAAAAGAGAATTCCTTACCGTCTGTAGTCTACCCAATAGTGTTCGACTAAGAGGATTTCCTACTGGGCTGAAGCACCCTGTGAAAAGAAAAGGCTGTGAATTTTCTGCTTGTTAGCCTTTTCCATCGAATAAACCATTTTATTTTAAAATCATTATGTTAGCAGGGTATGTTTGACAAAATTCTAATGAAAAGCAGCAGCATCTTTCAGTCACAACTATGCATCCTTCAGTCAGGAACAGTTGGAGGGTTTATTTAACTAACAGACCTGACACAAGGTTAACTAATCCAATATTTTCATTCAAATGATTTGGAGAAGTAGCTCAAGCTATGTCCACATGCCACCTCGTGCTCAAAGCTGACACTATTATCTAGGCTGTATTGCTTTTCTCTTCATTGAATTTCCAAGTAATGCATACAAAGTTTTCCAACAGAAATGATCACAAAAACTCACAAAGGAATTACTTCCTTATTTTATCTGAAAGAATAACTATTCCTATTCAGCAGTTCCCTTTGATCATCTGAGTTCCTATCACAACACATCTTGCTGTTTATTTTATTCACTCTCTACATAGCACACTTGAACAAGTACTTGTAAATTCTTTTCTTTTCAGACTATTATGTTAACTACTAAGCTCAGGAAAATCCTTTCATCATCTATGGATTTATCTTTTTGTTATTGGTCTCCTCAGCTGTATACTTAAGAAAACATCTTAAAAAGAAAAGATACAAAAAAATCCGAAAATCGTTGAACATGACAGTGAAAAATGCTGCCACTTCACTGGAGAACAGTTTCTCAAGTACAGAAATACCAGGCAACACAGAGTTAAGCTCACTGGATTTTCTCTGTGAGACACTAGCTTTGAAACAAGTTTTGTTTTTAAAGAAAAATAAGTTCTGAAAACTCATTTTGATTTGCCACACCAAAAACCTGCTTTTGAGGAGTTCAGTATCTGAATAAAAAGGACTTTTCAGATTCAGAGTCCTATGTACTGGCAGAGCTCCACAAGGAAGCTTGCACAACTCCACCTACACTATACTTTCTAAAGCCTAGTTTTGACTTTCACCGGAGATTTACTCATAAATGTTTAATCATTAAGATATTTAGATATTTCTAACTAGAATAAAAGCTGCAAGCTCACATAACTGTAGTTAAACCATGCTCCTGCCAATCTGCATGTGACTAATCTACTTGTGAGAAATCCTAAATACATGCAATAATGGATCGTTCAGCTTCATGTATGAATTAAAAACATTCTGATCTTATTATTAAAAAAAAATCTTGTATAAATTCTGAAATACTTTATTTTGAAAGGCTCACTTTGCTTTTATTACTTTTTCCAACTTCTTTTAAGAAGAAAGAGATGAGAATGTAAACCATTTTCTGAATTCAACCCATACTTTAAGACAGTAGTCCTGAAGGCAACCTTTTTTTTCAAATAAGTTATTTGCTAAAACATTTTTTCAGCACTAACCAAAAGTCAGTGGGGATATTACTCCTATTGATATTGTTATCTACATACTCACAAAGTCAGAAAACCAGATGCTGCCGAGATGATACTACATATGGATATACTGTTGCATACACGTGTTGTATCAAGTCTTTGAATAAAAAACAAACTGAAAACCAATAAAATGACTGCATGATAAAAATTTTTTTTTTAGACAGTCAGTTTGAGCATGGGAGTGTTGTGCCAATTCACACAAACCCATACTAAGATGACAGATGTATAAAATATTTGATAAAAACAATTGTTTGTTTGTTTGGAAAAATATTCAAGTTCTAATTAAAACTAACATTAATCTGCATTTTTATCAGTAACATCATTGACCTTCTTATTTTTCCAAGGAAAAGACACACTACTTCCAAGTGCTCCTGGACTATACATTTATGGATGTGAGTACTCCTGTGCAGCCTCTATACTCAGCTGCTTATCAGATGAAAATGTAATGGTTATACCGATATTCCCAATTAAGCCTCAATAAAGGGCAGCGCAGACCTGCTATGCTGCAAGCGTGGGACAGAGACAGGTGTGTAACTCAAAGATATAAGGAGTGCTGTACGGAATTCTAGAAGCTGGAATTGGTTCTGACTCAGTGTTTTCCACGACTGGAGACAAAACAAACAGAAAATTCTTATTACTTTGCTTGAGGTGTAAACAGACCACAGTACACCTGGGTCCAAATACTCTACGATCATGCCTATTGGTTACCCCAAAGTAGTCTTTAGTGTTACCTGTTACTTGTTTTTAGTTATCAAGCATTCCTTTAGTAGCCCCTACATTCAAAATGGTCGTATTAAAAAACCCCAGGCAAACAAAGCAAACCCAAAAGAACAAAAAATACCATTAAATCTTCCTATTCACAAAACAAGCTCCATTCAGCAAGCAAGGGACTATCCATCTCTTCTTCCCCAAATGAAGCAGTAGAATTTTAAAGCAATGTTACACAGCTATGGGCTTGATATGGTTCCACGCTTGATGAAGCATGTAAATGACATCAAGCAGGTGTGACTAACAGCCTCAGCAGTGCTTGCTTTGGTTCTCTCTCATCCAAGCTGTACACGCTTTTCAACTGCTATGTTGAAACTGAGGTCCGGATTCCAGAAGGACATTTCCACTTGATCCAAAAATTAAGTTTACAGGACACCGTGACCTGCTGGACTCTTGCTTAGTTTGAGCTTATGGAAAGGTCATTAAATCCCTTGTAAGGTCAAGCCCGAAACCCTCCAACATCCAGGGTAATCTAGACAGTCCTATCTTAAGGATGCTTCAGAATCTCTAATGGAGAAGCATTTTTATTGATGCAGATGTTTTACTTGAACTCTCCAACAATCTTCTTTCTTAACAGCATTTTCAGTCTTCACCTTCAAAATCATATATATCTTGAGAAGCTAATCTTCCCTATGAAAGTATCAACATTTGAATTACTGCATTTCCTATTACTCTGCATTGATTCTTCAGTGGTTTCCTTTACATGGAATTTTACATAAGAACATATTATTTCTAGAAGAACTTACTGCTAATGTCTAACTTCAATGTTAGGCATCTCAAAATGATAGATTCTAAAGCTTCTCCTCAAATGCTCAGAATTTTCACACCGAAAGAGTTTAACAGCAGGACAGCAGGACAGCTCTTCTTTAGAGTCCACATAATCTTACTGTTGTAATTACATCCTGAGCACACCTTTAGGGAAACAACTACCAAAGAACTGGTTTGAAAACCAGTGTATCTATCTGCCTTGAGAGGAGTCCAAAACCGTGGTAGTTTCCTGTACAATCTGAACAGTGAACTGAAAGCATATCCTCAGGTCCCCTCAGTCACAAATTCTGGCAATTTATTCTCTGCCAGTGTAACTGCGACTAAAGAGAAAAGAAGACAGAAGACAAGCACTTTTCCTGTCCCAAATGTGTCTGTACTACCAAGTGCCCAGTTTTATTGCATGCCTTCACTGAAAAGCTACCCTCTGCTCTGGATAAACACATCACTGTGAGGTGATCGAATTCTAAGTAGTTGGTCTGAAATGCCCAAAGTAGATGAGTTCACTTCCAAATAGATTTGACTTCTATAGAAATTGATGTGACAGCAGCAACAGTGCCCCAGAATAGTACTTGTAATAATTAAGAACACTTCCTTTTAAATAATAGCATCTTTAGTGATTTTGTTTTAAACTAATAGCATAAGAGTCAGAATAGGGAAAGAAGTCTTTCTAGGCAGTCACACAATTCCACTTTTATCTTACTGGACTGTCTATAACCACTCAATGTGAAATGTTTTTGTGAAAAAATGTTTTTTTATAAAAGGCTTAGAGAACATTCATTACAGAAGAACTTCTATTTTAATGAACTTTTCAAAAGAAGGCTTTTTCCCACTTTCTGAAATGTTCTTGATAAATTATTTTTTAATTACTAAAGGTATTTGAGCATAATAAATCTCTAAAGATTCCAGTCACATGGAAGCTAATGAAATAATCCAAAAGTTCATCCTGGAAAATTCTCAGAAAATCACAGAACAAAGGACAAATATATATCTAAGAAAACTGAAAAATGTTAATATTCAGACATTTATGTGACAAACACCCCTAAAGCATGCAGAGAGAGAAAAAAATCTTGCCTATTCTAGTTACACATTATTCTGTTTTTAACTGAGTTTTACTTTAGGTTTATACTAATTGCTAATGTCTCAAAACCCACAAAAAATCCTGGAAGACACGAAAATAAACAACGCCTCTAGGAAATGGTATTTCTTATTGCAGACATTCTTATGAATTATATCATAGTCTCTTGCAACACAGCATAGTTAAAATACACCCAATTAGATAACAAGCACTGGAAAAAAAGTCAAGTCAGATATGACATGAATATGTGTAGATCAGCTCATTCCTCTTCCTACTCATCTTCTGTGGCTTTAAAACTGTTTCCAGTAAACAGAATCATGTTTTCAGCACAGTCACCTAGCAGAGTATGACCAAAAGTATGACCTTTGTGACTAAAGGATCTTTTAGTATGCAATAGAATCTCTACTTTAGGTTCCAGAGGTTTGAAAGGAAAGTTTTGAGGTTTTTAAAGTAAAAGCTTTCAGCTATTTCTGCAATTTCATTTTTCAAGCTACGTATAATGTAAGAGAATGAAGATAATTTTGTAATGATCTAAGTATATATTAATCTTCCCTCAAAGACTTTATCCTCAAACCAATTATGCTCTAATAGATCAAACAGAATTCATTATATAAAAAGATTGCTTACATATTGGGTAAGAATCTGTTTTCCTTTATTTAAACACAGGATCACTAATACATTTAACATCCGCCATGAACATTTTCAGATGCAGTTCACACAAAATGAAAGGAGTGGATGCACCTACTTGACACAAGCCTACCTTCCTACCAGCAAAGCAGATGTTTCGCTAATATCCATTGCTTTAGGTGAAAACCCACTTCCAGCTCTGTTCTACATAACTTAGTCTAGCACCTATGATTTTGAAGATATTCCAGATTGAACAGGAGAATTGATAGGACCAAAGTGTATTGAAAACTGTTTCAGTGAAGTTTAATCTATATCATAGTGACAGGACAAGAGGAAATGGTCTCAAACTGCATCAGGGGAGGTTCAGGTCAGACATGAGGAAGAACTTCTTCATGGAAGGAGTTGCTAAGCATTGGAATAGGCTGCCCAGGGAGGTTGTGGAGTCACCATCCCTGGAAGTGTTCAAGAAATGACTGGATGTGTTACTTAGTGCCTGGATGTGTTACTTAGTGCCATGGTCCAGTTGACAAGGTGACTCTTGGTAAAGCTTGAACTCAGTGAGATTGTAGGCCTTTTCCAACCTAAACAATGCTGTGATTCTGTGATCTTACAAACCACTTAAAATGTATATGCTTAAAATAGGCAGTTCTCACACGCTGTATATACAAAGATGCTGGGATGGCAACATTACTGAATGCAAAGGTCTTCTACAAACACCTGTAAGATTCTTGAAGGTATTCTGCACTGACAGAAGTCTACTCAGTGTCAGTCCATGCCATTACTAGCACTCTCCTTGTCATTTCCCCACCTTTTCCTTCTATCAGAGCATCCGGAAAAGGTTGAACTATCTCCTCAATGTCATTCTCATTTTCTAAGTGGGGTTCCAATTTATTAACCTAAATCTATCCACTTAAAACTAAAACCCAAAATCTATAGGACAAATAGAATCCCTCTTTTTACTGTCTCACATTTTATAACTTACATAGAGAAATTTCTGTTAATTTATTTTGCCAGTTGGATATGAGAGTTGTTTACATGCTATATACACTTCGGAAAAATGAGAGACAGAAAAGCTCTGCAAGCTCAACCGCTGCCAGACGTCACTCCTCCAGTTAGAAGAGATTGATCTAGATGGCAATGACAAAAATCCTGAAGCACAAAAGACCCCAAATCCACACCACCTTACCCTCTCCAAGTTCAGCTGAAACAGCTGTGCTGATAGGTGGAAAAGCATAACGTATTTTTGTTTACCTTCCCCATCCCTATTAATAAAATCAAAACTTGTAAACCAACAGAATCATCTTGGGAAATTATGTCAATAGATCAGGCTTTGTTTGCCTTTCAAAATACTACACTATATAGAAAAGTCTGTACAGAAGGATAAGCTTTCAATAAAAAAGTACGTAATGTTTATGTTTTCAACCAATTGTTTACTAAAGACTGGTATCAAAAGAGGTATCTAGAAAAATAACCCTAGGGAGTTCCACAATTCAGGACCACGCAGTTCCATACATTGTGCTGCAGCTTCTTTGACATGGCATGTGATTTCCCAGTGGATGCTCCGGCTGCAGCTACCAGGAGAACCCTGGGTTCCCAAACCATAAGCAAGTCACGGTTTTCCTGAAGTGAGAGACACAACTGGTCTAGTGTGCTTTAACACAGTAACTTCCTTATCCAAGGGCTGATGCAGTTATCTCTGGCTAATGCCTCTGGTTGTCTCTGATGCCACAGCCCAAGTGACCAAGCAGTTTGTCCTTGCAGCAGAGTTAAGTGAACACTGGAGCAGTGGAACAGAGCAAGGCTTAAATTCACACCTGAAGATCCACAGAGAGATACACTTGATGCTGTAACATCAACCAGTTCCAATCCTTCTTATATAAGAGACCTCAGAATCAGACAGCACTAACATGAAAACACTACGCTTCTGGCAGTGCCAGATCCCACAACATAATTATATCTCCCATCAGCCAAAAGAATGCATAGAGATATTCATTCAAGGTTAGCCATCATTTTCATTCCTGGTTCAAGGTATGCAAGGGCACATACATGTGTTTGCTCTGAGAACAATCCTCCAGGAGGAGGACTGTAGAGATTGTCTGTCACTGGCTTTGAGTTTCATTTGAAAACATTTATTCTGTACTTAGGCACAATGAAGAGGCAGAATTTGGCCCCTGTTTACAAAAAGCATAATGAAGTAAAAACTATTGCATCACAAAAACAATTAAAAAATCCAACTTTTTAATTAGAGATTAAAATCAAATACATTTAGCAGCCTACACACCCACCTAATTATTTCTGAGTAATCTTATCAAACCATCATCTTACATTTTTCTTGCAAATGTTAAGTTTCTACAGTACCATATATAAACAATGCAAGTAGTAGCACGTGTCCCAAGCATTCTTTTGAAGTAAAGACCATTTATTGAATTCATGCTAATCAGGAACGTGCTAATTTACGACAACTTCTAGCATGACATCACAATGGCAGTAGATACCACTGAAAATGAGCAGAGGTTATAGTATCCAGTTGTTTCTTTCTACAACCTAGAGAACAGAAAGCTACTCTACAGCAAACATCAATAAGCCTGCACAGATA
The DNA here is from genome assembly GCA_013398955.1 of Callaeas wilsoni. Classification (NCBI taxonomy): domain Eukaryota; kingdom Metazoa; phylum Chordata; class Aves; order Passeriformes; family Callaeidae; genus Callaeas; species Callaeas wilsoni. Next base: position 58,039 of record VWPU01016599.1, on the reverse strand, counting down.
CCATCAGATTTCTGAAATCAGATTGGCAGCATTATTTACAAGTTTTAGATAGCTGATAAAAAAGATGTAAGGAAAATGCAGACTATGACACATTCTTTGTATTAATAAGAGTTATTTTTCTTCTAGTGCTGAAGATACCCTGAGAAAGTCATTATTAGCTTTGCCAAGCTCCCCTGGACTATTTTAAAGCAAACAAACTAAAGGAAAATTGAAAAGAAGCTTATTTTGTATTCTATTATGTGCAGTTTGTGGTGTTCCCTATCAAAAAATACTTCATGAAATATAAAAACTGCAGTCCCTTGGAGTTGTAGATGCCCAACACTGAAGTAGCAACCTTCATTTTTGGGTTTAGTAATACTTTTGCGTCTACTTTAACTTACCCTCCCTGAATCAGAGGAAATGGAGCTCTTAAGCAGGATTTATGATTACCTGTTTTCTAAAAATACGTAGAACAGTTAAATTTTATTAATACAGATAATTCCTATGTAATACAATTAAGTAGAATTTAACTCTATCTGCAACTCTCAAAGTCATGTATCTTATGACCTCATGACTCTACTCATGTCTTTAAAAAAACATATTTGAGGACAGATAAAAGATAAAGAATGAAAAATATGCAAGGAAGGAAACCAAAGTAATTTATTTCACATGGTTCTTCCCAACAACACGAATTCAGCAATGGCTAGTTACTCATGGTTACTTAAATCAAATTAGCCTGCCATTCTACAAGAGGAAAGCTGTAAGAAAATACGCTTAGAATACCACAAATATTTTTCAAAATCAGCCATTAACACATTTTTGCAATGCAAAGTCTTATCAGCTAAGTAAAAACAACCAGTTACTGCATAAACTACTGAATTTCTATATTACCCAGTAAGCCTCACAATGTCAAATCACATCTTGACTGGAAAAAAATTTTTAAAAAAAGTTCAAATCTTGTAACTGCTTGAAGAACTTACGTAGCATTTTCCTAACATTTATATTCAAGGTTAAATAGTATCACCACCATCATGTGCAATAAGATGGAAAAAATAAGTCAGCTTGGTATTTCAGGTCTTTATCATGACCAGAATAGCCACTACTTTCTCTATGACATTAGCACTTTCAGCCAGTACTGAATATTAATTTTTACAAAGTATTAGCAGAAAATTCCATGAAATAGCCAAACAATTCATACATTATCAAACCCCAAAAATGCAAGACCATTGGCAGACACTGTATCAGGAAACCATTATATAAGATTTTAATTTGGTCTCAGATCAAAAGGATAAGGAAAAAAGTTCATGGCAAAAATACTTCTTACTGTATATTCAGAAATAGAAGATCATGTCTTTAAAATACACCCCCAACTTTACATTCCATTTTGTAGTTCAGAAATTAGACTGGCCAATTAGTTCATGAAAATATGTGTGTGAGAAAACCAAACTAGCTCATGAGAGTTTTCCCACACGCACACTTTTTGAATTTTCAGAAAATTCATGAACAAACTACTTTTAGAAGGAGTTTTCCTATATATCAGTGATTAGAACATGTATGAATAAGCCCTTTCTAATTAGTAACCAATTGTATAGGGAAATAAAATAATAGCCTGCAACCACTTTGGTAACAAAAATCTGAATATACTTACTTGCAAATAACATATGAAAAAGCACTTTAGACTAATATTGGTATCACCTGTCCCAGAGGAAAATATACTTAAGTGTTACATCCAACATTAAAGCAACACACTGGATATCCAGCTGGGCACAGAATTCAGTGATACTGATTTTTCAGTTTCTTTTACCTACGACATCTGCAAAGTTTTTTAGAATGCAACAGCAACCTGTTACTGCTTTTACAGCACTGTGTTTTTAAGATGTTTGGGTCTTAGGTGGGCGATATGCAGAAAATAGAAGCATGGAAAATGTTTGCAATGAACATAATCAGGAGGCAATACTCCCTTTCATTTACACACTGGTCCCTGATCTGAGGAGAGGTAAAAGAAGGCAAATGAAGACAGGCAGGTTCATGAAGATGGGCTGTGCCCAGCTTTGGGCCAAGACCACATCTCTCAAACTCTGGATTATCCTGGAGGGAACAGAATTCTGTTCAAGGTTCAATCAGCAACACAAAATGCTGCAGCTGGGATTAGAAAACAGTAAGACTTTCCACTATCTCAATGGCAAGCCAGAAAGTAGAAGTAACAGTCCTATCCAGTGAATTTGTATCTTATTGGTACGGGAATTTTGCAAGAGTATTTGCACAGCAAGTCTAAAGACGTAAACAAAAATATTACTGAAAATTCAATTCTGAATGAATAAAGAAATACCGTTTGACTAAATATTTTTTACAGTAGCATGAAATACAATTTAAGTACTTAATACAATACCATACTAGCTTTTTTCACATCATTACATAGGTAGTGCCAGACTGTTAAAAACTTCAGTACTTTAACATGTAAGCTTAATTATATGACCCATCTTCTCTGGTTTGACTACCAGTTGCAGCTAAATCACTACTGACTATGCTCATACAGCATCTCCAATAACCCAAAATCCACCAAAAAGCAGCAAGTGCTAAGTTTTCATAACCATCAGTAAGAGGAAGGTAATTATGGTCTGAATATTCAAGGACAGGAAATTATTCTCCATAGCCTTTTCTGAAAGGAACCACCCCTTACTATGCATTATGCATTGTGAATGATAGCTGAGTTTCTTTAAAACTGACTTCATTGCCAACTGCTACAAACATTTGCTTCTTCAAAAGGACCAAACAACTGAAAAATACGGAAAATTGTCTAGTAACACTATTGAGTTTGGAAGTCTCAAAGCATATGTTTTAATAGCCCTGTTCAGTAAACCTTCCTAGATGGTTTTTGCACATGCTTACGTGCCAATTATTAACTCAAGAACTGGTGAAACAGACAACCTGGGACACACCTTGTTCTCTTTGAGTGATTCCTGGAACTTACTCTGAAAATTGTTTTGGTAAGAAAAGCTGATTTGCAGGAAGAGTCTTAATTGAAACCACAGTTTCAATTGCTGAAGATCCTTTACATGTGTGAGTAGCAAAAAAAGATGGATGTTTCCTTTATGTTCTGTACCAGAATGAAAACAAATTTCCAATAAAGTACTGTTATCAAGGTACACAAGACGTGGTATATTATAGATGTGCATTAGGTGGGCACTACACTCCAAATTTTGCAAAAAACAGTAGAACAATTATATTTCTTCTCCTCTTGTTGCTGTTTTTTATGCAGAAGCAGCCAAATCTGAAGCAAACATAATTGGGCAGAACATACATTATATTAGATTGAACTGCTAGACACAAAAGATGAAAAGTTACCACTCATTAATCAATATATATATTCAGAACTTTTGTTTTGAACTGTTTTGAAAATGAAAAATTCCAAGAACATGCTTGGAGTCCTTATAGGAAAGAAACAGCTTGGTTTTAGCTACGACCTGGCTCACAACAGAAGTACTTCAACTAGCAACATGCATAACTGTGTTAAAATGTACTCCTGAACAAGTAGAGGAGGTGAGACACTTCATAGATACCTCCTCTGAATTGAGACAGTCACAAAAAAACCCTCACCTTTTTAAGGACAGGACCATCCTTTTTTACTAGAGAGGTGAACTCTGCTTAAATGTTATTATCCATAAATGAAAACTCAAAGATGCAAGGAGTAGGAAAATGAAACCTATTCAGGGTCTTCACCTGAAAATACACCACCTTACAAAGTGAATCTTAATATGCTCTGCAGGTGCATAGCAACAACCAGAACTTTGGTGAATGAATTCTCAACACATTTTCTGCTTCTAGGCAATTTGCCACACCAAAAGATGCTCAATGCATATTTTGAAGGAAGCTGCAGTTTTCTGTATTTTATTATTTGGCATATTAGCTGCAGCAGTCCGCTTCCTTTGACCAGTCAGACTCTGAAATACCTGTATCAACATATGCCACTGCACACCCTTCAGCTAATATTTAAAAAACCCCAATCAATGAGGGACCAGAAGCTAGCATAGATAGACAGCTGGAGTAGAGATTAACAGGATAGGAAAAGGGGATGTGATATCTAGAGTGATATGGGGATGCAGTATGCTGGAATCAATCTTTAGATGAGACAGAGTGTCAAATATTATCTGTTATACAGTCGAGTAAGAGCCTTCTGCAAAGGGACTGTCCAAAAAGCCAGAACAAAGCCTGGGGTCAAGGGAGCAGAGGAGAGTATTTTAGAGTTTTTTTAAATTTGCCTGTTTGCCACTTTCATCTTTTTTCTTTGTCTGAGGAAGTAAAAACTGAAGAAACTGAGCCCTAATTGTGCAAGGAAACATGAGAAAGGAATCTCTGCAATCTCTTCCTTCACTGCACGCCATAAGGTTCCAGAAAACACCCAAATACAAGTTTTCAGAAGCAGAGTTTTAAGAGAATTCTAGCACTTCTTTTGAGGCCAACAAGCTACGAGTCACTGTTCCTTAGAACCTCCAGTGAGCAAGAAAGCAAGCTAACAATGAGCAGGGAGGCTCCAGTGAAGCTCTCATTTCATCTGGATCAAGGCAGCACACTGAGGCCAGCTCTGCATGTAACAGCAAACTACTGTGTGACAACAGCAACGTCTGAGTTACACACCCATACAAGCCCTCACTTCTGTCTGTGTGCCTTCTGCTGTTTGAATGCTTTCCCAAGCCACCATCCTCCATCATTAGTTTCTACAGGACCAACATGATCCGTATCAAACTACAGTGACCAAACTGCATCGGTACCACAACTCACTGCAGAGCATACTACAGACCACATACACCCAAAGTTAACTTTAAAAGTGTTATATTAGTACAATGAACCATGTCAGGGAAGTTTGCCCTCACTGAAATTGGTGCTTCAGCAATGAGAGTAACAAGGTGCATATGAATCCATGGAAGTTTAATTGCTTCACACATAAAAAATCTATCAACAAAATTAGCAAAGGCTTTTAAAAGCAGCTGAAAAAGTATGCATGTGTACCAAAATGGGATGGATAATGTATGTTTAAAACACTGATTTTTTTTTTTTTTTTATGTACTTAGGTTTTGCTACTTGTCAAAACCAGCAGTGAAATCAAAGTACTTCGGTCTCCTCGTGGGAGATGGAGATGTCTCCCTCCTGTGCACCACGGCTGCTACCGGGGTTTTTGCACAGTCCTCCCAGCTCCTCTGGAAATGACAGGAACAGAAGGATGGGAGCAATACAAGGAGGGATCAATTTCCCCATTTTATTCCCTCATGCTACTTGCTGTACAGATGGCATCCTTGCTGACCTGAGCTTTCTGCTGCACAAGAGAACTGATACTTTACTGCACAGTCCTTGGCAGAAGGACTGTTTGCCCCTCTCTGACCAGCTGAAATTTCATTCAAGCATGTTGCTGTCTCGTGGCTCAATAGCCCAAAATTACAGACAAGGTCAGAGTGAAAACAGTTAACAGGACCTCTCCACTTAGGAATTAATTAGATTCAGTTGTTTTAGGATCCACATAACTGAGAAAGTAAGGGCACACTTAGGCCAAATCCCTTTTGGCAGAGACTTTCCACAGTACTACGTCACACCCTGATTTTGCAATCTATATCCACTGCTGCCAAACAGAGAGTAATGCTTCATTTAATCCACACCCTTGTATAATTTGGCTGAGAGTACTTCCTTTAGCCTGAAGGCTCCACAGTAATTACCCTAACATACACCAATTCAAGTAAATATAAATGGTGTTCTTTAGATAAAGTTTTTGGAATCTTCAAAGATTGCTGTTATTGTGCTCTGTATTTAGTGTAATTTTTAGAGAAATATTTTAATTAACTTACCTAGAAGAAACATGAAAAAGAACATATAATAAAGGAACATGTGTATCTTTGATCTCAGTATAAACAATTCTAGCAAGTTTAACTCGAAAATACAAACTCTTCTGACATTTATAACATCTTATCAATCAGATAGAAGGAACTGGATAAGCAACCTTTTACAATAGAAGAACTAGATTGTCATTAATGGTAATGGTTATGTCTCTGTGTCTTTACTATTCTGCTGGAACATTTTTGTGGTTAGAGGAATCTATTTACGCAACTTATGTTTTCAAATTAAAAAATAATTTTTACTATTCATTTTATAAATGTAAACACCCAGCTCTTCTACCTTAAAACAAGGTCCTGTACTTGTGCCTTGAGCCAGAACTCTGAGATTGTCCAGTGATGTGGGTGGCACAGCAGGGTCACAGAGCTCTGAGGAAGTTCCTTCCCCTGCAGAATGGCCTGAGCTGCCTGGAAGCCGTGATGAAGGCACAGGTGTGTCCAGATACTCTTAATTTTTATTTACTGCCAAAGTCAGCTGTAAGCTGGAACATCATGAGCCTTCGTAATCTATTTGCACTGAAGAAACTGAGTCATAGCCACTTCAAAATGTAAATGGTATAGCCAAATAGCTTATAAAAGAAGCAGGTATAAAAAAAAAACAAAAACACCTTGTGATAGAGATTCCTATTGTTTTAAAAGAAAACTAACTTTGAGAAAAATATCTGTAAGTTGTATTTTTCAGTTCTTCCATTGCATTATAACCAAATACCAAAAAAATAGTTTTATTTTCTTTCTCCCTTCTCTCTTACGTATTACCCTTAAGTCAAAGTGAGAGATATGAATATCTTAAAATGAATGATCATTTTCCCTAGGGGAATTCCCATTCAAATTAACTGACACATATAAAAAGCACCTTAGACTTAATGCTCTTCTGCTTATGGTAAAAATACTTTTAGCAAACATCGGTGTAGTTACATCAGCTGACACTTGCTGAGAGCTGATCTGCGGTGATTTCTCCCTACTGAGTTCTCCTACCACCTTTTGAAAAATAAAGAGAAAATCTGCTAACTGGATCTAAAACTTAATTCATCATAATAAATTCTCAGTGACTATGCAGTAATCTTTCGTTAAAACAAAGGCTTGTGATGGCTGTAAAGGTATGTTTATCTTTGGTTAATAGGAGGAAAAAATCCCACAACAGAATAATATACTCAAAAACCAAGGGACTAAAATAAGTCAAGTTTACTCACTTAAAAAGTGGTAGTATTCTGCATTATTGCTATCCAGACCAAGTGGTGGCGGGGATGTTTAAGTAATTCAGTTTCCAAAAGAAAGAAAACATACATACTTGATCCAGCCACAGAGTTAGAAGTAATTACATCCTACAAATTACAGAAAATGTGAGAATTCTGCAAAGTTGCAATAAGATACTTTTTGTAATAACAGAAAGCAACTCACATTTCTACATTTAGGAACGTAAAAGAAAATATTAGGTAAAATATTTAATTTTTTGGCATCAGTGTCCCACTAGAATAATTAAATGAAAAGGGTCACATTTTTAAAAAATCCATCTCCATAAAAATACTAGAACAGTTCTCTTGAAAATTTTTTAAAATTTCAATTTCTGAAAAGGGTGTCAAGGAAGAATTAGTTCTTCAGATATGTGACAGAGCAGGAAGACAGCAAACTGCATAAAAACATAGAAAAATAACTGAAAAGTGAGAGACAAGTACTAGGCATGTACTTCTTTCATCTTGATGCACATTCCCCTTTTTCAAACACATGACATAATTTACTAGCAGCAGATTGTAGCTTGCAGGAAGCTAACCACTCTGCAAGCATTTATTCTCATGTATCACTTCCTATACTGGCAGCATCTCTGCAGGACACACTGAAAGTTCTGCATTTCTATCCAGTTTCAGACTTAAAGACAATGGGTAGCATTGTCTAATCAAACATATTTCCCCCACTGGACTGCCTGATCACATTGAGGCCATTAGGACTATCCCTTAGTGAACAGGAAATTTGCATTTCTCGCTCTATAGAAGAAGGAGGGAGTAGTAGTAGCAAGACTAAACAGAAAAGATAAACAGATTAGGCAACCAATGCAAAGACTACTACAAATATTTTGCACAGGCCTCATAACATCACTTCATTATTTTCTCAATCAATAACAAAAAAAAGGCCACCAGACTCACCAATGCTAATGAAATTGAGAAACTTTGAGAAATTGTTATACATTACCTACTTCCCTTTTGTAAGTCTTTTCATAAATAAAATAAAGTAAAATTAGTTTCCTATCATTACCTATTCCTCCTAGCAGACTGTACTACACTCAAACTACTTTTAACTAATAGTGTGGGTAGTGAACCACTTTTAGGTGTGTGTTTGGTTCTCTTCACCATAATATGCTCCTGCTCCAATTTTAAGAAGACGTGAGGATAAAAAGAAAAATCTCAATGCGACTTAGACATTATAGCAAATTGCTACACCATTTCCATAGCTCTGATCTGTGCAGCCCTGCAGGCTTAATTGCTTTCACCATCATGGCAAATATAAATGAAGCTGCTGGGTGAGCTAATGAGGCAGTATACACTACAATTCAACAGGGAACAGATATACCCAGATTCTTTCAAAATAAAATTTAGTTCTTTTCGTACATTTATATTCTTAGCAAGAAGTCTTTCACACATACTCAAGATATTTCTCTTAAAAAGTGAAGAGGAAGGTATTTCATTCCTATGTTAAAATCTGATTTGTTAAAATACGGTATTTACACTAAAATGGTAGGATTTTTTTTTAAAGTATGTATTCAGTGATCTGTGTGCCATTCAATTTGCCTGCATGGATTGGATCCCAGTAACAGATTTCTCCAATGAGCACTCCCACTGACACCCCCTCTAAACAAAAATGGTCCCCCCAAAGGTCAAAATTATGTATTTGCAGCACAGTAGTGCGGGGAAGATGGCAATGCTGCAACCTGTACCACATGGCTTCCTTTAGTCATCTTATGTCTTTCAATCAGTTCTTTCAAGAGATACTACAAATATTGTATTTCATGTTATACTTGGACTACATAGTACGCATCCATGCATCCTCCAATTAATATATACTCTGTCATCTTTCTCAGTATCTCTTTGGAATATTTTGTTAATGATTATTCTCAGATTAGGAAAAAAATCAGTTACTACAATAATGAAATTGAATTCAATTGTTCATTTGATACATTTTCAATTACAGTTTGCCTAAGTCTTTTTTCCCCTAAGAGTTTCTTAGTAAGAGATGAAAAGAATAAGGCCACACTGAACAAGCTTTCTGCCAACATTCTTCCTTGAGTGGCACAAAATTATGTGAAAGGCATATACCCACCAAAAAACCCAAACAAAACCATCCAATTCCTCCAGGACTGTTGCAGTACTGAAGGACAGATGTTACAGAGTTGGGCAGAAAGTATGAAATACTGAAAAAAAAAAAAAATCAATTATTTAACATACATATGAGAGTGCAACTTTTGACATGTGTTTCTGCAGCATCTCTGCACAATGTGAATTTTACTTGGTCTACCTCCTTCTTCCGATTCTAAAAAAACCCCCAAGAATAAAAATGGTATTTTAAGAACATTAATTGATGCATAAATATTTCTGGTATCTTTGATGTAGAAATCTATTTCACCATTTGCTTGAGACTGAAAGAAGCAGTTTAAATAGTCTATCAAATGTAACAGAGGACTTAAATGTGAAGTCAGTTTCGTTAATATCTTTAGAGAGCAATAAAGAGTGCTTTGAAGCTTTCCCTTTATATATGTGGAAAACACCTTTGACTGTCAGTTGCGTTAATGGAGAGAAAATTTCTAATTGTTCTCAACCCTGCCAAAATGTTGTGTTTTTTGTTTTTGAGATTTTCTTTTTAAAGATACAAGAACCATCACGTTTCTAGCACATACGTAATTAATTTTTAAGAGCAAGTTTAATTAACTGGTTTTATTGAAGTCCAAATTTCAGTGAACAGATCTGCGTAGTATTTATAGTCGAGCTTCAATCTCCCACATAATTAACAATTAGGGTCACTGTTAATTACAATGACTTGAAACCTAAAACTTATTTTAGAAAGCACGTCCTGAACATAGTGGTAGTTACTGAAGAGTCACTGTTGAATAAAGCCCAAAGATGCCGGATATTTCTTTCATGGCATGCCACAGACCTGCAAAACAGTGTCTCACAGGAAGGTGATTTCACTGTCCAAAGATGCTCACAGTCTTAAGGAGGAAAGGCAAATAAAACCAGAGGGGATTTTAATGTCTGACAGAGAATGAGCAATTGAAATCTGGAGGTTTTGCTACTTCCCTATTTGTTTAAAAAATAACAACTAGGAAATGGGTCATCCTGGAAGAAGTTATAAAGAGGAGCACATGAGAAAGAAGAGGCAGGAATGTTTAAGACAAAGTCCTGGATAACGCTACAGTGCAGTGCTGCAGAACAGCACTACAGGCCAGGTATGATAAAACTAGTGCCAAGCACGAGCATAGCCAGAGCTATACAGCACATGCAAGGTAAAACCTCAATTCTGATGATCAAAGACAGATCTTAAACAAATTTTATTACCAAGGAAGAAAAAAAAATGGAAGGAAAGAAAGAAGAAAAGAAGTTCAGCAACCGTACACATACCTTTAGGGACAGATCCCTTAGAGTACTAAACACCCATAAGACTTGGGGAATCTAAATTACAAATGTAAAACTCAAAGGAGATGACTTTCTCCAAAGACAAACATCTAGCAAACTTTTCAAATTATTGAAATAGCTATAAGCGCAGCTACAACTTTACTGAGGCAGACACAAAAATTACCCTGATATGGTAAAATGAGTTACACTCTCGACGAAAAATTTCAGCTAACAGGCTATCATGACACACAGTAAGAAAACCTAAATCCATGCCTTTCTCTCAAATTTAAAACAATCTTCGTGAGAAGAAGGCACACAACACACATTTTCTTTAATAAATTTTGTTAAAGCTGATGAAATGTCTAATGAAATGCTTTATATATAACACATAAAAATAAGTTGATCCATGTCTTGTATCTGCTTTGTGATACTTACTTTGCTAATTACTATTTGACAAAATTCATTACGTTTTTCTAGTAATTCTAACCATGCTCTTGACAAAACTGTCTCTTGCATAGCACTGCATAGCATCAATGGGAAAGCAGTAGATGTAGTTAACCTTGAATTTGGCAAGACTTCCAACACTGTCCCCCATAACATTCTCACAGATGAACAGCTCAAGTGTGCACTGTGTAAAACAAGACAGTGCAGCAGACTGGAAGTTTGGCTCTGGCTGAGCTGCAGAGATCAGAGGTTTGTAACCACCCACATGAAACCTAACTGGAGACTTTAGACCAGTGGTGCACTCCAGAGGTCGATACTGGAGTCCACACTTTAACTTCTCCATGAATGACGTGGATGATAGGACTGAATACACCCTAGTGAATTTGCAGATGATAATAATCTAGGAGGAGGGGCTGATACAGTAGAAGGAGATGGTGCCATTCAGAGGCACCTTGACAAGCCACACAAATGGGCCAACAAGAACCTCTTGAAGTTCAACAAGGGGAAATATCAAGTCCTGAACTAGAGGAGAAATAATCCCACGCAGCAATTCAGACTGAAATAAGGAAAATATCATTTAAAGATAATAAAAAATCCTTTACTGTGAGAACAGTCAAATATTGTAATAGGTTGTCCAGAGTTCTGGAGTCTCCATCCTTAGAGATATTTTAAAACCCAAATGAACATAGTCCTGAGCTCTAGGCGAATCTGCTTTGAGTAGGAGGGTTGGGCTCCACGGTCAGTAGTATCACGATCTTGTCTTTACTCATCTCACATAAAGAATATTCTGTCATTGAATAAGATACTGAAGCCCTCTATTAGATGATTAAACAATTAATTACTTAATTTAGAGCAAACTGGTTGGAAACAAAGGCAATCTTGCCTCAACATCCATGAGCTAACTGATCTTGAGGGAAGTGGGGAAACAGCAGAATAAATAGCAGAATAAGACTGGGCCTTCATGAAAGCTATAAACATGTGAAAGTATGCATCTGAAGAAAAGCCAAAACATAGGATATGTCAGGGTATACAGAACCCATTTGTCAAAATGAACACACACATTTAAAAGCCATAGTAGTGAATATTACTTTTATTTGAAGTATTATATTACAAATTCACATACAGCTAATTCTGCAAATGTATCTGGATATGGAAAGATTTAAAAGTCAGGAAAGATCTGCTGTATTACTCCTACTGCCCATATATCACCAAGATGGAAACGCTGTTTTTCCACTGTTTCCTACCTCAGGCAAGACCTAGACAATTAAACTGTTTTTTAAAAAGAAAGGGCTGCATATATTCAGGCTACTAGCCTGCCCATACTCCAAGACATCAGCTACCACCTTACTAAACTATTAGAGCATGCACATACACCAGTTATGCAGTTAATATATTGGCTAACAGAGGTTTACGCATGTGAATGGGAATTCTGCATTTTGCTTTAAGAAGAACTAAATGCACAGCAAAAGGTGACAGAACTGAACTGTCAGCATAACCTTCAGGAATATGTAACCATCTGCTGGATCTCTAGTATAGGTAATTGTTAACAATGCAACATCCCAATTAACATAAGTACAAAAAGACAATGTATTTTGTATATAAAAACAACACAGAAAATAAAGGTTCTGTCCTTCCAGCACAAACCATAAATAATTAGATGTGTTTAAGTACAGATTTTCTGTTATTCAAAAGCAAAATTTAACTGGCAGGCACAGTGAACATAAGCACTTATCTTTACAGTTTATAACCAATAGGAAATGATGAAACAGTTGAGTAAATCTTTTTCATGTTTCACTGAAAACAACTCTACCACAGTAGAACAACTTGGAGGCCAACAAAACGACAGAGAAGTAATTCACGATTTAAAATATTTTCTTACAGAAGAATCTATTTCAATTGCGGCCCACTCATATTTTTATGGCAGTCTTCACTTAAAAATCTTGATGTTCTCATGGCTTCCTCTTTACTATACTTCCTTTTTTACTATGCTTCCCTTGTATAAATACTATCCTGTATCTGTGGATAATTTTGGAAGTATCAGTCAGTTTTGGAAACAAAAACACTGAGAGTGTTCATGAACAGCTGTAACATACATCTATGTTCGCTCAATGCTATTTAGGAAATCTCCATCAACACTTTTATCTGTGCTTCTACATAAAGTAAAATTCAAGAAAATAAAATTCCTTCGTTTGAGCAATAACAGGAATAGCCACGTAGAACCACTTAAAGTAAATGTTAATGTGCTTTAAAGGGTCAGTCCTCTTATTTTAAATATTCACAATATGTAAGGATCGGTGTTCTACTGCCTCTGTAGGATTTACACATAGCGGAAATAACATGCATCCATTGAGCAACAGATGAATATTATTATGGCTCTAAGCTCTTTTGTTTAGGTAGAAAATAAAAATACTGAAGTTAATTGGTGTATGGCCATTTGCATTGTGAATTAGTGACTAAGAGTGATTCTGAGACCAGTGGCCAATCTTTTAGACCATGCTAAAAACCATTTCTCCAACTCCTCAGAAAAACTAATCATAACTTGATTTGCGAAAAAAATTGTCTGCCTTTAGGAGATAATTCTATATAATTATAGAGATTATTCCTATCTTTACTATCTGCATTTTCAATCTCTATTACCTGTTTTTATTTCATTATATATTCCACCCTCCCTCTGGAATTCTTTTTACTCTTTTGAAGGATACAAAACAAAAACACTTCAAAATTAAGGTGCCAATTTTCTGTCTTATTTTACAGGTGTCCAGAAAAAGCAAAAATGGCAAGGAATTATAAATTTTATTATTAAATATTGTGATTAGCAATGAAATGGATATTATTAGCAAAGTAAGCATCACAAATGAACATAAGTGCATTGCTTACCTTTTTCTCAAAATCTTTCAATACAAAATATCTTTAGAAAAAAACATCTAAAAGTAGATTAAACACAACTACAAACAGACTATCAAGCACTATGGTTCTGTATTAGTATATATGCTTTTGATTTCTATTCTTTTTGAGTATTCATGTTTAAGATTCTTTAGTAAGCATTAAAATATTATCAAAATATTAAATTAAGAAAAGTTGGCAATCTCAGCCTCTTCTACGATAAATGTACAGCTTAAAGAAAAAAAAAGCACTACAAAGGAACATGCATTAGCACTGGACTGTATCACACTGCAGTTAATAATTATTACATATAACAAAACTGGGTTATTCCCTGAAAGAGCTGCACAGCGAAATTTTAAAAGACAGAAAACAAAAAACCCTCATGGAAGTTATAACTCCTTCCCTACAAAGAGTGAAAAAATAAAGAAACTTACCAGTTTCAGCAGTGAAAGAATACAGAGGATTCAGTGGAGTACTCAGAGCGCCCGGCAGTCTTAGCTTGGAGTGTGGTGACAGAGATGATGGTGCAGGAAGCAAGAGATTTGAGCTCGCCTGTAATAGGAAGACAAATCAGAAAGTGAAGTGTAATTTCCTGCGTCACTTACTGATGCAATAGCTAGAAGAGAAATATTTGCTTACTGTAAATAACTATTAAATTCCAGGAGAAGAATTAAAACTCAAATTGATGATGACTAACAACTTCAATATTTTTTTATTTTAGTATTTGGAGATACAGACTTGAAAAAATTACTGGCACAGCTATAGACTGAACTGTGTGTTTATATATGGACACTAACTCTCAAGCAGTGCAAACATTGAAACAGAATTGTTTGAACCAGCATCTTGTTGCATTTCTGTGTATAACAATAAGAAGACATTTACAAATGGACAAAAACGTATAAATGTAAAATAATTTCTCATTTTTGAGTACTCAAACTACACTACATCCATGAAGAGATACTCACCACTATAGAAAAAAAAAATCTTAAACCAGTCCTAGCACAGAATTGATTTCTGCAAAGCAATAAACAGCAAAATCCCAGATACTTCCTACATGTAAATTACATGCAATATATTCCAGTCTTAATTTCCACAGCAACAAAGATAATGTAGTTAAAATCTGTTTTCCTATGAACTTTCTTGATATACATACAACGATAACAAAGCAAAAGCCCTTCCCAAATTTTACTCTTGACATATTATCCAATACAGTCTACGAAAAAAAATTTAATGATCTTAAGATTTTGGTTGGTCCAATTGAGAATTTTACTGTTTGTTAAATATATTTTCACTGTCTTAATACATCAAAGCCAAAGGGGAATAAAAATAGGCCTTAAGAAAATATTTGTAACTTTCTTCAAGCAAGATATTCATATGCTGAAATTCTTGGGAGTTATTTACATAAAAAAACATAATTCTTGACCCTTCAAAAAGCCAAGCCTATTTCATCATATACAATAAATGCATATGGTCACTTAATCCAACTAAAAGCTCCCAGTCACTGGAGTACTACCTTAGGCCTCAGTAAACTCTAGATCAGAACCTTAAACTTCAATTGTAGGCCAATGATATTTTGCAAATTTTCAAACTACTGGCTTGTAAATTCTGTTTAAAGAAAGGAGACAATCACCAATCCACTTTGGTTTAACTATCTCAAAAATCATATATTTTAAATAACTATTATTTCTGTAATTCAATAAATATTATTTAATTCAATAATGCATAATATTTGGGTATTGACAGGTGTACTGGAATGCAGGGAATATAGCAGTAAAAATGCACGTTGAATTACTTGACTGGGCCAGAGGGTATCTGCCACCATCTAATCTGCACCACTACACCAGACCTTCATCTTAACATATCTGGTTTTTCCGCAGGAATATGGATTTAATTCTACTGAGGAAAGTTTATAGTAAAAACCGTCTTTGACTAGCAAGGAACTGTTGCAGCAAAGGTGCACACCTGTGAAGACTATACTCCAAAGCTGACAGAAAGAAAAACAAGATAGGAAATCAGATTAATCACTGAACATGATTTTAAAAAAAGTATTAAACCTACCAGATTTTACTACAGTGTACAAATTCAAATGAATGCTAGTACACAGTAGCTGTGAAATGTTATCAGAATGGAGGCCTGTTTTTCTGAACAACTGCAACAACAAAATCAATCTGCTTTTCTTACATTTACATATGCAAGCAAGTAAGGGTCATTAATATAAAATTTTCTCTGATACAAAAAAAATAGTGGAAAGCTATTAGCTTACGTGTTTATGCAAACACAGAAAAAATAATCTGTTCCGCAAATGTTTTGAGCTCAGTTTCCCAGTGTTTAATCTTCTTTAATCCACTGTAAACTCCAGGGAGAGCCTTCCTCCCTAGATAAATGAGAAGCTCTCCCCTTTGCATGAATTTCTTGCTAAGTTCACGCTACACCGTAAGACAAACAGAGGCTTTCCAGTCAAATACTTTAATGGAAGTCTCTTTCAAATTTTCTATCAAAAATTCGGTTTCAGATAATACCAGGAAATTAAGACAGGTTGAATATACTGGCCTTTGGAAATCAAACTAAACAGGACAGAGGAAACTATTGAAAACTAGCACTTAATAGATGCCTCCCCAGTTCATCTTGGAAGGAAGAATTATGAAGCTAAACTTGTCTTGATTCTGGTCCTTGAATGAATTATATAAGAGATACGGAACTCTATGTAAATTATTCCTGTACAACACTTAATTCACTTCTCCTTATTTTCCTGCCGTATTACACAAGCACTCTCACTATACATGCCAAATAGCACACTTTGAAACCTAATGCAACAAGACACACACAAGAGAAGACTGAATGTGTGCTCCTGAGGATTTAAGAAAATCACTTATTCTAGAACACAGCATAAATTCTCTTAGAATACTTCCTTCCTCTCCAAGGCCTTAAAAACAGGATAAAAACACTTTTTAATAAAAGACATATTAAAAATGAAGTTTTAAATCTAAGCAGTCTTACAGGAACTAATTCATTCCTCCCCTTGATAGCAGTGAAGCTGAATGCAGGTGAACTATAAAAGACTGCCCATCCAAAGTAGACACAAAACCAGACTTTTAATGACCTTTCCGCCACTAGCTCTTAAGCATTATTTAAATCTCTAAGAAGCTCAAGGAGGAAAAAAAAGGCACAACATTGTAACAGAAATGGGAAGCACTCAGCTAGTAAGTGAGGACTAGTGATTCAAGCAGAATCATTTCTAGGTAAAGTACATTATTCTATGAAAAATAACTAATTCTCTTACAACAGGCAGACATAAGACTATCCACAGAACAAAATGAAGCAATCTTTTTTTTTGAAATACATGCTGTGGGAAGGCATTGCTAAATACCTTTACAACAACGAGTGAAGTTGGCTAAGATAACCAACCACCAATTTACTTATTTTTCACAACAGGCTCTGCTTTCTTCATGCGCAAACCACACCTTTATCAAAGACACAGTTTACTACTATCGTGAATTGAGTAAAACTAAGAGTTAAAACACTGGCATTGTTTCCGTCACAATAAAGGTGTCTACCTAATTTTTGCCAAGCTTAAACAAAGATGATTTGCATTCTTTTTTGTGTTAGGGCAGCTCTATGCAAATTATGCAAATACATACTTTCAGTGAAACTAGTTTTCACATTAAAAGTGAATTGCACGAGACAAAAAATAGAATGCTCTAAGACTTGATAAGGTGACAAAAGCAATTTCTCTTTTTCCTAAGAATGCAATTTTGTGACCTTTGCAATCAATATAATCAACATTTCTGTATATACTTGCAAGTTAAATCAAGTTGGTCAGCTCTATATTACTATTCAATCTCTTAGTTTTAGGTTTCTCTTCTGAAATTTTAAGTCTCTAGGACACTGCTTTTAAAGACAGTTTAAAAGCATTATTAAGACATTATTCTTCAGAATTTAAAAGCTGAATCTGAAAAAAACCCCCTACAAATGGGTATTTTTCTCAATGTAAGAAGAAAATACATAGGCAATAATGCCTAAAGTAGGAATATGGCACTACAGCTTTTAAAGTTGCAATGCAAGCTTGAATCAAGTTTACATCTATGTAAAAGTACAATCATTTGTTTGACAGTAGCACTAGAAGGACTCCAATGAAAGCTGGGATCGTATTGTGGTAGGGTCCTGCAATCACTTAGAGATAATCTATTCTGCTCTTACATAGCTCTACACTAAGTAGAAAAACCAAACCCAGCTAAAATGAGATATTATCCCCCCACGCAGGAAAAACCGAAACAGATTTACTTTGCTTGTCTGAAGCAAGTATGTTCCCCTGATGCTTCCTACAGTCCTCTTACCTGTCTGCATGGCAATATGGTTTCCTTGTAACTTGAGTGCTCAACTGTTTTCCCCCATAGAAGCCCAGAAGTGACCAGGGCATACAAATGAAAATTTACGCTAACAGAGGCTTGATCCTACAGTTTAGTCATTGTCTACAGATGCTAAGTCTCATCACAAAGTAATTAGGTATATTCAGTTCCTTGGTTCCACCAGAGTCTTGGCATTTCAATTATACATTACTTCAAAAGCTTTCTTCCTTTTTTTTTTGGTCTTAAAAAAAAATGCTAAGGAGAAATTAAGATTACTATAAACACTTTGAATACTAAGCTTCCTAAATTTAGCCACAAAGAACACAAAATTCTTTGCACAAGACACAAAACAGTTAAATTAAGGCTCAGTTATACACAGGACTCAGCCATCGCACACAAAGAGAACAACCTTTCCTGGATTGGATAAAACCGGCATTTCAGCTTAAGAACATACCTAGATATACGCATCCTAGCAGAAATGGGCAACATCACCACCAATAACAATAAAAAGTAGATTTGTCTTATTTAGTAAGAACCAAGTAGCTTATTATGTAAACTGTGACCTCATGTTATGAGTTTTATGCTATCAAAAAGCATACGAGTAGTGGGGGGAAAAAATCCATTACTTCAGTAGCTAATTTTAAAATGGCTTCTCTTTTGTGCAAATGAAAGATGGATGTAATCTGTCCCACATAAAAAATAGACCCAAAGATACCTGTCCTATGAATTTATTTTTCTGTTATGAAAAATGAGACACCAGAAATTCTTCTAACTCACATTTTGTCAAGTACATATACAAACCTGTTCCTTTGTACCTGCTGGCAAAGGACATTAGGACATTATGACTCTAAACACCGTATAGAGAGTCAGGTACTCATGTAACCACTCGGATATTTTTAACCCCACTCCACCTACCACACACACCACACACTGCCCTCAACCCCCCCTGTATTTGGTTATACTCTAGGCTTAATCTTGTATATCATTCTTTACCTCTCAATTATAGTCTCTTGGTATTTGAGCCACGATCCATTTCCTTTCTGCACCCAAGAGAGCATCATTGAGTTGGCAAAGACCTCCAAGATCATTGAGTCCAACCTTTGAACAAACACCACCTTGTCAAGTAAACCACAGCAGTAAGTGCCAAATCCAGACATTTCTTGAACATTTCAAGGAATGGTGACTCCACCACCTCCCTGGACAGGCAGTTCTAATGCTTAACCACCTTTTCAGTGAAGAAATTCTTTCTCATGTCCAACCTGAGCCTCCTCTGATGCAGCTTGTGGCCATTTCCTCTTGTCCTGTCACTTGTTGCCTAGGAGAAGAGGCCAACCCCCACCTTGCTACAACCTCCTTTCAGGCAGGAAGAATGTTCTTCATGTTGCAAGAAACTATCACAGCCCCAATAACCACTAACAAAGTTGTCAACAATGTTATTAATTGACTCAGTGCCCACTTTCGGTATTTTCTCTTATTAAAAGTTTCTAATAAAAGCTGCTTTCTCAACACCTTGGTTGTTGAGAAACAAGCCAGCTGGCAGAAGGAGAAGTAATTTGCTGGGTTTTAACATGAATGAATCCAACTTTCTCTGCTTTAAAATACTATTTGAATAAGCATAGCAATACTCAGATAGCCCTGTTTAACTTTGTTCGGCAGGGACAAAATAAACATTGAGTTATTAAACTCCTGAACTGTACAAACATTTATGACAAGACAGGTAATATGGTAAGACTGGAAACAAAATTAAAGAACCAATCAGTAAAACCCACACACAGTAAAAAAGCTTTATCAGTGAGTAAGTCTTCCTTCACTGTACAAACTTTTATGGCAAGAAAGCTAATATGGTAAAATTGAAAACAAAATTAAAGAACTAACCAGTGAAATTCTCACACAGTAAAAATTCTTAACACCATTTTATTTTGCCTTCTGATAAAATTATTATAATGGTATATTTTTATGCTAAAAAATTAATTTAATTCACTTTCTGGCTGGCATACCATTTATATAAAATATACGCCAGTGAGAGACATACAATGGTGGAAGAGGTCATGGTTTAACTCTAACCCAGGAAAAATCAGCACATACATCTATTTTAACTGTGCAGTTTTAAAATTCACCTGGTGGTTGATAAAAATGAGGAATGTATAAAAAAACCTTCTTATTAGGCGAAGAATCTTCTAACATAGAAAATATGACAGATTTTAAGAACCTGACCTGCTTTGTAAGATTTTGTAAGAGGGCAAGAGGGAGGGAATCAAGCAAAAAACAAATCACAGAAAAAAATCAGCTGTTTGTTGAATTTTTTCTAACACAGGCAACTTTATAAAACGTGGAAAATTTAATGAACTGACAAGAAAAATTGATCACAATTTCTAAAACCTTACTTTATAATAAAATATTTCTTAAAGACATACAAAGTAAAATTCTGGCAAAACTTTCATATGCTATTAAGTATTTTACCTATATAAAGCTTCTAGTAATAATTCAGCCATTTCATATCAGCAATCAGTTTATGCAATCACAATGATTCAACAGTATCTGCTTGGCAAATGGAAAAGAGGTTTATAAAAATTATTTTTACATATTAAATTAAATGCATAGGTTTATAAAATATCAGGGTTTTATATATATATATATATATATATATCATGGCTTGTAAAATACATCCTTAGAAGTCTGCAGCTGGGAGCAGCTATGTGTAAAGTAACAATTGCAACAAATTTCTTAGAGTAAGAGCATTTCCTAGCACTCTAAAGAGGAATATAGGAATAGGAAAAAGTTTACATCACTATTAAGAAACCCACCTATTTAATTTTAAACCTCTCATCCAGTGAAACACATTGTGCAGGTCATAAGGAAAATGACTGCCTGTGTTACAGGATCATGTTCTCTACAAATATGATAAAAAAGTTAAAAAGAGGTTTTAAAAATACTTCACATTTCTTATACATATGATAAGATTATAGAATACCAGTACCTTTCCTGGGAGTTTGTAGATTAAAATTTTTTATTGCAGGCATGATTGAGTGAAACAGCTATTTCAGCCTGCAGAGGCACTGCAGCATTGTCTTGTACTAGGCCAAGAACATTTGCAGAATAGGCAACACTTTAAAAAGAGTCCTCAGTACTTAATACATTATGAACTCTGGTCTTCCATCTTCAGTTAGAAGCGTAGTAAATTACTACAGAACTCTCACCTTCCAGATCTGCACTAAACCCCACAAGTCAAGCGTGATATTTCAGAATTTAGCAAAACCAAGATGGACCAGAGGACAGAGTCTTACGAGACTGAAAACAGTAGCATAAAATATACACACCACTTGGGCATCCAGCTCTGCCTCTAGGTCTTTGTTGCAGACAAAAGCACAAGTCTTCTTCCACTTGATGGCTTAGATATTATCAGTATCATGTTTATGTGTTCCCCAAAAGGGTAGCACATTTTTTTCTTAAAATTGGTGGCTTTAAATTCTGTTCTATTTTAACACAAGAAGATGTATTTTGCATCTCCACTAAATTCTAAAAAGAGACCATTTGAAATGACTAAACAGTATAGTATTTGATGTATACTACACCAAAGCATCACTTATGAACATATTTTATAGTCATACACCTCAGTGATAGAAGTTCAGTACATTTCATGCAATCCAAGACATAAGCTTCTGGATTCTCTCACTGTACCTACTTCCTTTATGAATTATGCCACAGTAATAAGTACACTCAAAGGACAAAAACTAGATAGTTGTAAGCATTTCTGTACATAGGAAAGACTACTTTTACAATATATCATGAAGTAAAGACTGGAAAAGCTAATCATACTTTAACTTAGAAGCATTCAAATACTGAGAGATAAGGCAGCCAACCTGTAAATGATTCCAAGATTAGTACTACAGAGTATATACAGATGCTATTCCTAAGTGCTACAAAGGGGTCAGACACCTAAAAGCCCAATTTCAGAGCTAGAATACTACATCTTCAAAGAAAGTCCTTCTCTCCATACCTACACAACATATTGGATAGTTATATACAGGTTTTTTCATTGCTAGATGGAAGCAAAATTTAATAAATATAAATAGTAACATTGAATGAAAAACACTTCCAAGAGCCAGAGATGAGTTAAACCTTTTCCTATCAAAAACTTCTATGAATAGAATCATACATTAGTATTAGTTCCCTGAGGCAGAGATAAATAATAACTGCTGCCAAAATTCACTACTCTGTAATTTCTCTATGTGGTACAGAAACTAATGTGCATTCTGTTTTCATGCAGAAATTAATTTTTACCTTTTGTATCAAAAGGTCTTAGCTTTTGCAAATTGCTAAAACTTTAGCACAATATTCAACTCTTGGTTCTAATTTCTGGGCTAATAAGAATGGCAATGCTGCACAGGAGAAGAAAAGAAACTTCATCTATCTGTCTATCATTCATTAAGGTTCATGTTTAGGCATGAGGAAAAAAAGAGGAAAAACAGAAAAATAAAAAAACCCATTGGTTCTAATGGGACCTGGAAACGGGGCATGGGTCATAAGACGAAGAACCCAAGCTTATACTGGATCAGAGTATTCTCTCTTTCTATTTAGCTTAACCCAAACTTTCACGTATTGACGTTACATTTTCCAATCCTGTATCAGGATTGGATAGTCACAGAACTCCAAGCTCTACACTTAAAAGTTAGTTTTAAATCCAGTAGCTATGCTGTTGACACACGTTAAAACCAGACACCCCCGTGTTGGCAGATTTGCTGTTTGTGTGTTCTAGCACCTTTGTCTCATAAAACATGACTCCAGGTGTGACCTTAAGCCAGGTCTACAAAGTATGCTGCCACCATGCTTGTCCCAACATGGTATTTCCTACATTTCTGTGACAAGGGCATGCAAACATGACCCAAAGACCAAGACTACTCTGCACTGGGACATCCTCACCTCGAGTGCTGTGTGCAGTTTCGGGTGACACAACGTAAGGAAGACACTAAGCTATCAGAGAGTGCCCAAAGGACGGCAACAAAGATGGTGAAGGGCTTTGAGAGGAAGCTGTATGAGGAGTGGCTGAGGTCTCTTGGTCTGTTCAGCCTGGAGAAGAGGAGACTGAGGGGAGACCTCATAGCACTCTACAATTTCCTCATGAGGGGAAGAAGAGGGGCAGGCATTGATCTCTTCTCTCTGGTGACCAGGGACAGGACCCAAGGGGATGGCCTGAAGCTGCATCAGGGGAGGTTTCGGTTGGCTATCGGGTAAAGTTTTTTCACCCAGAGGGTGGCTGGGCACTGGAACAGGCTCCCCAGGGAAGCGGTCACAGCACCAAGCCTGACAGAGTTCAAGAAGTGTTTGGACATTGCTCTCAGGCACATGGTCTGACTCCTGGGGTTTGTGCTGTACAGGGCCAGGAGTTGGACTTGATTTCTGGGGGTTCCTTCCAACTCAACATATTCTGTGATTCTGTGAAATCAAGGTAACACCTGTGCTCTCATCTGGATTTTTAATGTTTCAACTCAACCAGAGGGCAGCAAGCCATCCTATGTGTGGTTTCCTAAAGTCGTCTTTCTCCGTGTTTGCTTGTCTGTTCCCAGAAATATTAGCACATTTTCACACATGTGGCTCAGGGGCAACTTTTAAGAGTTCTACTTTGACAAACACTTTAGCAAACCATTTATGTGAGTGTGCATTCTAACAAGCCTTCCAGCAAAGCCTACACTTACATACATGCATCATTCTTCATATGAGAAAGGGAATTGCACACACATCAAAAACTAATTCCCAGTTATAAATTAGTAGAAATTTTAAGTTTTAATGTTGTATATTTTACTCTATGGCTGTCCAAAATGTGACAAATCAGGCAGGCAATACTGCAGCCACATGCAAAAAATGATCCTTATCCCTGCTTGAGAAGGATCTACTGCTGTCCTGAGTCTCATGTTGGATCAGTGGAAAGATTAGCATCAAGACTCCTTTCAAAGAAATCTCCTCCCCAATATCTCAGTGGTTCATAAAGCCCTGCAAGGAAACACTCTCAGTGTTTATAATCACTACTGCTATGTGACAGATATCAAACTGGATGTAGACTCTTTCTACCACCATCCTCTACTGTTTGGAAACTCACACAGTGAGAAGACTCAGATGAACGTTTTGACATCTCCCACATGGGTAGAGGGTTTGGAGGATACTGTCAAAAACATGGATCATGACTCTGCTCACAGTGGACTTACTCATCCCAAACTGGTCAATGGAAATCCAGGCTTACAAACTCCAGGGGCTGAAAGTTAACTCTCTCAAACACAGTTGTAGGCTTACCTATTTCATCTAGTTACATGGTAACATGGAACTTCTACATGCTTCTGCTAAACCAGATTTGTCTTCCACAGTCCAGAACCACTGGTTAATCTGGGAGTAAACAGTTGCAATGATAAAGACTCTCATAAATTCTCTAATCCCATCTTTTTCTTCATATGACCAGACATCCAGAACAGTAAAAATTTATCCTGGAGTATCTTCCCAGAGTACTTGTCCCAGACACAAGGCTACACGCTCCATCTTCTCCATGTTGTGCCTTTCTCTGATAAACAACTCGAAGGCACCTGTGCTCACTTTGTAGGTGAGCAGGAACAGAATGAGCAGAAAGCAGAAACAAAGTTTGCTTCCTTGTGTCAGGCCACAAGTAAATGAAAGGTAGAAGCAGCATGCTACTGTTATCCATGAGAGCTACCATTAAGGGGTTCACTGGGAGTTCACAGTTCAGGAATCTGTGGTCTGTGTGAAGGTCTATGGGATAGCTTTCTTCCAGACAATTTCAAAGCTCGGGCCTAATGCAGATGGCAAAGCCAAGGAACCAGACTAAATGTAATCCAAAGTAAAACCCCTAAAGCATGATGACAGTAGTTAAAGCAACCTCAGCAACAACAGCTTTCACCTATTCATCTGCTTCTTTTGTGATTCACTACTTATTAATGCAGACAAAACCTAAAATTACATTAAAAAAAAATCTACACGTGCTCAATAGTACTTCAAAATGAAACACAGTAAATGCAAACTCAAATACAGTTCATGCCATTGTGAAAAGTAACTATAACTTCACAGTGCTATTCAGGAACATTCTGCATCCCTGTTGCATAAAAATTGTCTCAAGTTGAGGAATTTAACTTAATTAAATTTATTGCCAATTATAGAACCTTTAATTACCAATTTGGATGTTGAGAAACAAGACAAATAGTAAAACATCCACCCAAACAAAACAATTTTAAATCCTCTTTGTCTGTCTTCAGGCACCTCTTTTTTCTCCTTTGTAGCTCCCAGTCTCCTTGCTTTTGCCATTATGTTACACTCGGTCCCTTTGGAACGCAATGGATGGGTGGCACAGTAGAGTGAGGTTAGTGCATAGTGACTTGCTCTTTTTCACTCTTCTGGTTTCTCACTCTTTTCAACTGCTTTAGTATGGAACCTCCACCAGACAGCATCCCCTTGGGGACTGTACCTGTCCAGCATGGATTCTTCCATAGTTTGCAACCCCTCTGGAGGCACACAATCACCTGTGGGGTTTTTTTGCGTGTCCTCATGTATTTCTTGTCTTCCCTTCAAGCCTACTCTGTTATTTCCCCTGTATTTCTGTTTCTGCATTGTTTTGTGTCTCCTTCTGTGTCTTCTTTCACATCTCATTTCACATGACTCCTCACATCCCTCCTCCTGTATCTTCACTTGTGCCCCCGATACATTTTCATTTTCATTCTTCCTCTGCTGTGGTGTTTCCTATCTCTAGTAGGTTCCAACCTTTCTTAAGTCTGATTTCTCAGAGGTGCCATACTCTGTTTGGTTCCAGTTTCAGTTGTGCAGTGGGTCCATATTGTCCTTCACTGAGCTGGCTTGAAGCAGCTGTGCCCAGCACAAGGAAGACCATGCTCTCCTCCCGGCCCTGCAGCTCCCTAAACCCCCTGCTGTTTATGCCACATACAATTTTTAAGGTGGATAGGAAGCTCGGCCATAATGATCTATGGATTTGTGATTTCACATAAATGGACAAACAGCAATGGGCACTAGCACAAAAACATTCCCTGTCATCAGTACTTGAAAAACAAAAGTAAGTTTTTCATGATTGCTCTTAAGAGCTACTTACACTGCATTAATATTAGTGGGAGATGTATTCATTTCCAAAGACCAGATGCCATGACAACACATACTGGTGGTTTTTTACATACACCAGTTCCAGGATATGGGAAGACTATATACTTCTGAAATTAATTAAATTTGACTTACCATAACAGAATCAAGTTTTTGTTTCACCTTCTGCATTCTCATTGATGCTCTTGCAACACTGACAAACTGATCTTCTGGAGACATCACTGAGTTTTTTTGTACAGGAATTTCAGAAAAACTGCTAAAGAAGTATGGCCCTCTTGGTGCAGCTGTGGTAAGTGATGAACTGAGATCTCTTACAAGTTCAGCTTCCTGTTGTGCAACTGTAGAAATAACCATTATTAATGCCTCAGGTAAAGCCCTACATTGCCATGGGAAAAAAAATTGAAGGATCACAGTCATTTTGCCAGCCATGTCTTCAGTCAAATATCATCAGAACCTGTACTAATAGTGCTATGGGGCAAACTTGAAAGATGCATGAAATTTTCCCCTTACTACCCCATTTTCCCTTAACTCTTCTGATCTCAATATCTCACTTCAGTTATTTGTGTTCAGTAATCTCTAATACAGAACTGGTATTTTTTTATTGCCTATAAACAATGGTGTTCCTCATGCAGAAATATTGGCATTGGGTGGGGGGGAGAGAGTGGGAAGAGGAAGGAATTTTTCAAAGGCAATAAAGTTATAAAGCTTGCACTGAGTTCAAGTCGGTGACATTTCAAATTTTCCAGCTTAGTTCAAGTGAGTTTATTACACTTAAGCAATATTTCAGAAGTTGACAGATGTATTATACAGGCACAGGACACACTGACTGACAAATTGACTTTTGCAATGTTTTGTATTATGGTCTCAAGCCGACAAAGGTTAAAAGAATTCTTCATGGATGTTCTGCCCAGGATATTAATAAAACTGTTGGTGTATCTAAAACACGTGCTGTCAGAGTCTTAAAAATTGTGTCAGTGACTGAAATTAGTATTACTATATGTTTAACTCTTTCAACATTATGACAGTATGACTACTTTCTGAAAGCAAAGAGGCTGCTTTTAACCAAAAAAGGAACAAAAAGATAGTACCCAACAATACAAAAAAAGACCACAACCTATGCAAAATCTTACTGTCAGCAGTGACTTAGTTAAGCAGTCAGAAAATACAAATAACTACAACTGTGCTGTGTGATCTCTAAATGTGTATGCACACATATATATATCTTTCCAACTACAGTGTTAACTTTTTTAAGACTCGCTGTCTGCTCAACAATCAAAAAGTTTTAAAGAAACCCTTCACCCCCAAAAATTTCATTGTTCTTTAAAATACAGATATCCTAATTAATTGAAGTTTAGTTCTGAATATTGATTGCAAAGTCATTCCACTTAATGTTCCTGTAAAAGTCAACCAATTCAACAAATAACCTACACTGAGATTTTATATGAGTAATCCTATTACTACATGTTACTTAAAAAGACAGTGTATAAAGACAGGATTAGCTTTACAGATCTATGTTCCCTGCAAATGCAATTAATAAAAAAAAATTACTGTGTAATTCATATTAACAGATTAACTCTCTAGATGCAAATGTCCTTAATTGAACACAACAATCAAAAAAACCTGAAAAGGACAATCTGAATTTTATTTTATTTTGTATATCAAAAATTCAAAGTTAGCATTTATCACTATCTTCTTTTCAATATAAGAGGGGGAATAAACATATCTCTCACATAATCACATCACAGATATAACAGCTATTTATTACAAGTCTATACACTCTCATTCACTTCTATACAGCTCCTCAAGATTTTAAAAAATAGCTGGCACAAACTACTCAGATTCCTATTAAGTTACTAATTAGTTTTCAAAATGATTGTATTTTCTGGCTCCATAATACACCTTGATATTGGAAAAAAGGTTTTTGTATGATGCTGCCCATATATCATAAAGTGTTGTAAAAAATCACACAGTATGAAATACAAAAAACTTGAGGGACCTCTTGTGATTTCGACTAGGCCAAAGCTCTTGTTTAAAGCAGCGTCACATAGAGCAGGTTGTGCAGGATCATGTTCAATTCAGTTTTGGTATCTCCCAGAAAAAAGATATGCATTATCATCAAATGACTGTTTTCTTTTTCCCTCAAAAGAAGTACAAACACTAACAAATTACTTCTAAAAATAAAATACCTACAGGTGAGTATCAAGAAAATTTGTACTGTACCTTTATAATCATAAATGTATACAAGTATTGGATGGTTTTGACCAAAGGCACAAAAAGACACCATGTGTTCATGTGGATGAAAGGCAACATCACGAAGTGGAGATGTGAAGGAGAGTTCAGAGTATATGGCCACTTGATCTCCTACAGAAGTGAAATAAGTTTATTAATGCCATGGAAACATATTTGAAACATATTTGATACAGTAAAATAACAGCTGGTTAAAGCTTGTATTACTGCAGTGTCTGCCACTGTAAATAAATGTTGTTCAGTCAATTTCCTGATTGAAAAGTAGTATTTTGGCATGAGACAAAGGAAATACTGCATGCTTTTAAGTTATTCACTAAGTCAGAAAAGTTAGTGCTGTTGCAATAGCTGCAGGAAATGCCAGAGGATGCACCAGGTTAGCTGAGTTCTCTTGTTCTGATAAGCACGTTCTGGAAAGGTGGCGTTCCACAGTATTTGTTTGTGCTTGCATTGCACAAAGATAGCCATCTTACTTGTGGATTTCAGCTATATAATATTGACAGCAGAAGTGAAAGTCGAGCAGAGAATTATTAAAAGATATAAATAAAATTAGCTCTTCAGCTGATGGCACTATAAATGCAAATACAGTGTGTAAACAAAAGTCAAAACCCAATAAAAACATACTAATAACAAAGTTCCTTCCTCCTTTTACTTTTTTTTTTTTTTTTAAGTTCTCAGGTAAATTATGTAGCGGCAGATATGCAAGCTAATGTAGTTGGAAACATGGAAAGAAATTCAAAACAGAACTGTTAGTTAACTGCCAGTTTTAAAATATTTACATTTTTTATTTTGAAAAACTATATAGAATATAATTACAGACAGACTATAATGCCATCAAATCCAAAATGGTATTCTGCTACTTTCTACTCTTATCTTTGTCTCTTACACCTCCTGTACAAGAAACTCTACCCTACATTTTTGTCACACTTTTTCAGAAAGATTTTGGTAGCTATTTTGAAACTCCTTGGTTTGGGGACTAATTCAGAGAGAAACCTCATATATCACACACCCAAAATATTCAGTCTCTGACCATCCACTACAGAGATGAAGTGTTTCTGAACAAGAGTCTGATTCTCAAATCTAAACAACACAACAGTAGAACTTATGTGACCTAAAACATTTTTTGTGCATTCCACCTTAAGATCCTCACCACATGTAAAGAGTTGCAATATACAAAAAGCTGAGCCTCAGGTGCTCCAGTCATGCTAGATATTACAAATGTTACCTCTATTAATTTCCTCTAGAGAATTAAATCTCAGAGATTAATAACAGCTATTTACAAGGTGGAGCTAAAGCTTCAGGATTTAAGAACATCTTACTGAAGTTTTATGCCATATCAAAAGTGTTTCACTAAACCTTAAAAAATCCTTTCCCCTTCAGCCTTGACAATCTGGCTTAAGCCCATAAAATAGTAAGTTACCTGTTTCTGGATTCCAAACATAAGCCTTTCCATCTTCACTTCCTGAAAACAGGAACGTACCACATGGTGTTAAGGTGCTATGAATCTTTTCTCTGTAATTTGTGGCACCTATGTATTTCTTTGTTGCCAAGCTAAAGATAAAGAAAGTTTGCAAATATAGAAGATATGTTCAGAATAGACAATGTAACTTTTAAAGTATTAGTTCCTCATCTATACCTCAGAAAAATCAATACACCTTGCATCCCAAATAGATATAAAAGCACATACTTTTTGCAGAGTGCAGTATTTATTTACCCTTTATTTTTCCTGACCTTCATAATGCACCTGACATCATAGATGAAAGTGTACATCCTTGCCTTTCAGCAGAAAAAGGAAATCCTCAGATCTAGAGAATAGATAGAGATGCAGTAATTTGCACTATCTCACTATCTTGATCCTGGGCTTTGCAAAAAATGGGGAAATTGGCACTATTACTCCAAGCTCTGTCAAAAAAGTTTTCATTATGCTTCTTGAGCTTGAATGATTAAACTTATCCAGCAGCTCTCTTCAGCTCTTCAGACTAATGTCTCCTTGGTTAGAAAATCAGCAGTAGAATCAACAAATTTCAGATATAAATGTTGATTTACTATTAATATGTTTAATATTATTTTGCAACTTAGGTATCCTAATCTTTTTTCAGTGAAACACTACTGGCCAGCACAGTAATAATGATCTACTGTCAAACAGTTTATAGGCATCAAGTAGGAGAGAATCCACAGAAGGATGGAAAGAAGCATAAATCAGCTTGTAAGAGGCTATTTTAGACATGAAGCATAGCCTGGAAAAAGATATCAAAGTTCAACATGGAGACTAATCCAGCAGCAACACTACAATGCAGAATTTGAGGCAAGAAGAACAGTAAAAGGCCACCATAGCCCTCAAGGACAGAAGACACTATTTTTTAAAATTTGCTACTGCAAAAACAATGGAGGTATGCTGGGAGAAGTGCAGTGCATTTAATCTGACGGGAAAATTACTTTAAACACTATTCCAAATAAATACACCCTAGATGAAATTCTGTTTGGCAAGTAAGAGAAAAGGAAGCTTTAATGATCCCAGTGCAAGACCATATTAGCCCAAATAAGAATTTTAGCTGTATGAGTAAGAAAGATAGTATCTCTGAGATGTCATTAGAAGAGACCTGCAAGATGTAAAACTAACCTTCATATGAAACCCTCAGGAGAGGACTGAACCAAAACCAAATCCCTGATCACATACCTAAGTGACAGGACAGTAGCATTATCCAAAAAGATCAAAAAAGCAAGTTGAAAGAGGAAAGTTAAGAGCAACCAGCTGTCAATCAAAGTGAATTGTGTTCATCTGTGACCTCCACCCCCTCTTTTCTCATGCAGAGAATGAACAGTTAATGCTGACGTGTAAAATTATCATTGCTGGGTATCTGACCCTGTGGTTTATTGATAGACTTAAGTCAATGTAACTGTGGGCTGTGGTCAAAGTAGCAGACCTGGTGGTGTCCTCTCCACCCTTATTTTCCCAGGCTCTCCCTCATTTCTTCTCTAGTGTTTGGGCAGCTATCAGATGAGTTTGATCAGATAGTTGATTAAAATGAAAATTCATCATTTGTATTTGTAGGCTAATTTTTAGTTGGATCGGCTCACTGATCTGACTTACCCTGCATCAAAAGATCTCTAGAGATGATAAAAAAGAAATGCTAGGAATACATGGCCAAAGGTGTGGGAGATTGCAGGAGATGGTACGTCCTACGGATAAACTTGCTTAAAATAATTGTGAAATTGCACTCCATATGAAACCGTTTCTTAAAGATTAATATGCATGCCCATTTTTCCCTCTCAAACTAAAACTCTCTGCATGTTTTAGAACGAGGAGCAATGGAAGAACACTGCCTCCAAAACTACAGGTTCCCTCTCTTAATCCAGCAATTTCATGCTTCGATTGAGTCGATATTTTAGCTTCTAGCATGGTCATTATAAGTTGTCATTCACAGTAAGAGAAAAGTGCACTATAATAAAGTCCTCAGCTAGATTAAACATTCAATCCAGCACAATAACAGAATTGCTTCATTTGGAAAAGACCTTCAAGATCATTAAGTCCAACAGTTAACCCAGCACTGTCCCGTCCACTACTAAACCGTGTACCTAAGGGCCACAGCTACACATCTTTTAAATATCTCCAGTGATTTTCTGTGTGGTGAGGGGCAGAAAGAAACCTATGAAACTGAGGATGAAACATTTTAGAAAACTTGTTCATATCTTTAATGTGACTTTCCAGAACAGAATGCTCAAGTGCATCTTATCAACGTATGTAAGTGATTGGTGAGAAACTCTGCCCACTCCCACCCTATGAAAGGACAAGAGGGAATGAACAATAAATTGAAATACAGCTAATTCTGTTTAAAAAGTAAGAAAAAAGTCTTTTACTATGAGGGTGAATAAACACTAGAACACGTTACTCATAGAAGTTGTAAAATCTCCATCCTTCAAGATATTAAAAACCCATTTGTATAAAGCTCTGAGTAACATGCTGTTGTGATTTCATTATTGGGTTGAACTGGTCATTCTCCAACATGAAACTCAAGTGAGTCTAATCTCCTTGTTTTTCATTTTAGTTTATCATCAAAGAATCATGCTTCTAACTATCAAGAATGAGAAAACTGTGCAAAAATATCTCACAGTCTGCTTAATACACCATAATATATACACCATTGCATTTTTTAGTATTTATGACAATCATCTTCCATTTTATCATCAATATATCCTTCCCAGAGTCTTAAAAATGCAAAGCTAACACACAAGTGTTACCACTTCCAAGTTCTTTTCACGCCCAGATTGCATTTTGCATTGTATTCTTCATGCCACTTTAGGCTCCCCAGTAATCTAGTAATTTTTAGATATTGCATTCTAAAAGACTGACTTAATATCACCCAAAAGGTCTTTAACACAGCAGTGTTTTGAAACCATTTCCTAACCCTAACACTTGTGTCCTTGATTACTAGGACATCTTTCTCCTCCCCAACTACACAACTAATACCTTTATGGTATTTTATTTCCCCAAGTAAATTTTAAAACAGAAAGTACTAACATTCTGAGATCCATAATTCTCAGGGTACTGTCTTTGGCATGGATTAATAAACGCCTTCCATTCGGATGCACTTCCAAATGATTTATTGGTGTTCCTTTAATATCATTTTCTTTTATTTCCTATAGAAAGATGGAAAATAAAGAAAATTATGTAACTTTGTGTTTTAAAACTCATGTTTTTATGCATTATTGCTCATTTTTCTCTTGCATTATTCTTTTTCTGCTCAATTCATTTTACTTGGTTAAGGAAAAAGTTTGTTCCTATATTAAGGCATTACATCTTAGACATCAACTTTTTACAACAATGAGGCAGATTCTGTTGTGACTGAATTTTAAAAAAATTAAGCTGATGCCAGAAATGCTGACTGAACATTAGGGCTGTAAGGTATGAACAAAGGTGTTTTTTAAAGCCTGTGGTCTATTTTATTTTTGTCTCTAGAGAACAAACCTAATGCATGAGCATTTACCTGTTAAAACAGTACTATCAAACCTCAAATATTTTCATGTTTTATACAGAAAAAAAATTACAGAATCGCAGAATCTTGGAATATCCTTAGGTGCAAGGGCCCCACTATGAACATCAAAGACCAACTCGTGGCCCTACACAGGACAGCCCCAAGAATCAAACCATGTGCCTGAGAGTCCAAATACTTCTTGAATTTTCTCAGGCTTAGTGGTGTGATCACTTCCCTCGGGAGCCTGTTCCAGTGCCCAACCCAAGTAAGTTGCAAAACAATTCAAAAAAATTAAGTCAGTGAATCCCTGCATGTTGTATCAGTTCTTCTATACTAATTTTTAAAGAAAATACACCTCTGCAGTTAAACAAAAGGTAATGTATAAAAAAATTTAATTCAAATCAGACTACTAGATTTGGAACAACTTACGAAAAATTACAGTGCTAGTTTAAGAAATCTATTTACCTTATTGATCTTCCAGTGTTGGAACAGGTGTGGAGAACTTCCTTTGACAGGTGTATCCCAAACTACTATCAGTCCTGAACTATCTCCTGAGAACATGTGGTGTCCTGAGAAATAATGTCTTATAAGTAAAATACTATCCACAAAACAATAATACAAAAAATAAAAAACAACCTTTTGTTCTCTCATTTTTATGAATAGGCAAATACCAATTCTTCCATCTCTTTTGCTATAATATACTCATCGCAAATGCATTTTGCTCATATTGCATGACATAAGCTGATACTATAAATCTGGATGGAGCACATACATCAAATACTGAGGTACAGAACATATTTTTAATTTTTTTCATTTTTATTAACATTCTAAAACCAGCAAAAAGTAAGCATTTACAGCTCCATGAGCTTCACATGATCAATGCTCAATGCTTACTTATACATTTGCTAAGAGAATCCAATTAGAACAAATAGTGTTTTCCAACATCTGTTCTTTAAGCACAAATATTTATTCTTTATAAAAATACAGCTTTCCTCTTTGTAGTACCTACTCCAGTGACTACAATGAACCACCTAACTATTAATGATGTCACCAACACTAGAAAAAGTCAAACTTTAATTTTCACCCATCCTCAACTCTTCCTCCACTAGTACATGTCAGTAGAACATTCACTTTCAGCTGTTAACCTAGCAGTTAACATGACTCACAATGGTCAAACATCTGTCCTTTTCTCTCTATGTTTCCTATTCTCTGTCAATATTGAAAAGTTCATCACCTTCCTACTTCTTCAGTCTAGTATTAAAATTCTCACCATCTAATTACTACTACCTCATTTTCTTTATCGAAGAGTCATAGAATGATTTGGGTTGAAAGGGACCTGAAAAATCATCCAGTTCTGACCTCCCTCAAATGGGGAGCCACATCTTCCACGAGAACAAAGCCCAGACCAACATGGCCTTGATCACCTTCAGGGATGGGGCATCCCCAGTTTCTCTGGGCAACCTGTCTCAGTGTCTCAGCACTCTCCCAGTAAATAATTTCTTCCTAAGAAGAATACACTGCCTCTATGAAGTGAAGAAATCTAGTAACACTCAAGGTGGTCTCAATTGAAAAGACAACTATTTGTAAAAGCAATATTAACTACATACCTTCTGCATCAAAACAAAGTGTGTTGATGAAACTTTTGTGACCATCAAGCTCCTGTAGCAGTTGCCCATGGATTTCTTTCACATTTGCATTCCAGATTCTAATCACTGAGTCGTAACATCCTGTCACAACCAACGAGTCAGCAACTGGGTGGTACTTGGCAGTGTAGACAAATGAGGGATGAGGGAAAACTCTCACTGCAGAGGCTGCCTTCATTTCTATTTTCCACATTCTAAAAGTAAACAAAGTTAGAATTTCTACTGTATAAAGCACTGACACACATGGGTATAACTGATGCTGTATTTTGTGTTACTGGTTCTGCAGGCAAATGCTTGCAAACACTTAACACTACTTGTTTATCTTACCAATTTGTTCCACCTCTATTTAATCCTTTAATATGGTACTTTCTAGCAAGAATTATGAAACTTCTACTACTTTAAACAATATTCGGTCTTCAAAGCAAATTAATGACTACTTACTCACTTAATGGATATATTTCTCATTTTAAAATACTCATAAAGAATTCTATGGAATGAATTTGTTTCTTTCTTTCAGGAGTTATAACCAAATTAAGCTCCTCTGGGGTATCATTCATTTAAAACAATATTAGAACAAGAAAAGCCATAAAGGAACATTTAGAGCTACTAAATATAAATAAAATCCCAGAAAATTTTAAAATAATAATTACATGGTGATCATCTCAAGGATGTTTACATCACATAAATTCACTTCTTAATACTATTGCCACCCATAGATGTTAAGATCAGATTTTCCTTAGTGCTTTCTATTTGATGGTATGCATTTTATTAGTGAGCTTTTCCCAAAGATGAGTCCACCATGAACAGAACAGTATCTGGATCAGTAAGTACAGGTGGGCAGCACATTATACAGAGTGTTCAGTTACAAAATGTTATTGAATTGTTTTAGTGGCACCCTTCCAGGTGAGGCAACCACTTCTGGTGGCTATTGAAGAATTCTGAGCTTACTCAGAGGTGACTTAATTACAAAATTGCAACCCTTTAGAGTACAGAAATTAATTTGCAATTTGATGCAGAAAAGTCACAAGGAGTCTACCTATCTTTTAGAATGATTTTAATCTAACAAAATAAAAATTATTTATTGCTCACAAATAATGTGGGATTAAATCTTGGGAAGGCTTGAGGACGACACAGAACACTATATAAAGAAGAATTCACGTAAGTTCATGAATTTACCTTCACGTTGCCTTAAAACTCAGTATGAGATAATCCAAACAATAAACTGATAATGACTTTAAAGCAGTGGGGTGCTGAGACTTTTTAAGGAGCTGAAGGGAACTCACAACAAATACAGGAACGAATAACTCATACAGTGACTGCACATAGTACACGGAAAAGGAGGCAGACCACTGCAGTTTCAACTTGCTGCCACAAACTCAAGAATTGAGGAACAGCTCAGTCTCCTTATAGGCAACATAAATGACTGAAATTGTTATTTACCTCAATATAAAAAATTCTTACTTAATCCACTCCCAAATTAAAAAAATATGCTGAACTCTCAACACATTCTTTTTATGCCTACATACCAGCAGCAAAAAAACCCGGTTCCACACATACAATATATCGTTTAACAATTCTTCTGGCATTTCAATTATGCAACTGCCTGTAGCATTACTGAGTTGCATAACAGAAATAACAGATAGGGATCTGAAGGGCTAAAAAACCCAAAAAGCTCTATGAAAACCAATGAAATGGCTCATAATAAAATTGTACAGTGTCCCAGCCATATTTCCATGTGTATCTACAGCTTTGAGGGTTTTCATTTTTAAATCTGAAGAGATCAATATTTTAACATTAACACTGTAGAGAAGTACACTTTAATTGTGGAGGATTTGATTTGAGAAATAACAGTATCAAAATTAATTTACAGCAATTTAAGCTGAATTATTTTACTTAGTGTCAAAAACCAAAAGAACACCATCAACATACATATATGTAGTGTGGAAAATTTACACACATAACTTGAATCTTCAATTTTCAATTTCCTGCCTAATGTTCAAATTTGCAAATTTAATACTGCATTCATAGTACGGCAATTTCTCCAGGAAGAGAATATTGCAACTGTCTCAGTGTCTTCTCGAAATAAAAAGTATTTTAGTTTTTCACTGCACTGTAGATTTAGACACTAAAGTTTTTGGAAAAGCTTTGGTTTCAAATACAAATGCATTAGAAATAGTAAATACAGTGTAAGTCATTAACCCAATCACAGTTTTTATATTATTGTAGTCACATGGTAACCAAATCTTTAATTAAAACATTAGAGCACAGTTTGCACTAAAACACTGAACTGGACCACTTTCTTTTCAACTTCTGAGGGTACCTGCCAGAACATCTCATCGTACTGACCTGACAGTGCCGTCAGAGGAAGCGGTAAGAAGGTACTGATTGTCTTTTGACCAACAAAGATCATACACTATGTTAAGGTGACCATAAAATTCTCTCAGGAACTGTCCAGAAGGAATTTCATACACTAGGGAAGTTGAAATAGAAAAATAAAAGTTTTGTAAGTATTTGCAGTCAAATAGATGCAGCTACTAGAGCCAAAGTTTAGTCTAACGTTAGGCTGATTTTCTACTAGCATAAATCAACTCATTTTCTTTATCTTCTCATTTTGAGGCAATAGGATGAAATAATTGCTAGATACGAATGGACAGCAAGCATCTACTTCCATCTAGTGGTTCATGGATGTCACAAATGTATTACCCCTTAAGAAACACCTTATATTCATTAAATTTTTAGAACCAGATTAGGATTATGTTGGGATTTTTAAAATTTTGACAACTACTTGACCAATCTTAGAAATATTTCTTCTTAGAAATATTTTAACACTGAGATAATGTTCTGGGGCTGTGTAATAAAGGAATCTAGATTTACTGTTCCTTGCATTTAAACACTTACGTTGTGTACACTTCAAATACTGCTTTCTCTAAATCTCAAAATCCTTATGCAAGGTTTAAAAATATGAAGGTGAAGCTATCGTGATGAAGCAGTCAAAAATTGGAGTTATAGGGAATGTTTCTACTTTGACTGAACTGGACCATGGAAGACAGCAGCTTCCAGTAGTCTGTCTGGAAACGACAACATTCAGGTATCTAACTTTCAAGACAGGTTAGGAGAAAAACTTGCATGAAAAGTGTGTGAGATGGAGGCTTAAAAAGTTATTTCCCTTAAAACATTATTATCAGAAACTATGTTCCTTCTGCCAACTGATTTAGTATTTCTATTAGGGCTCTGGGCAGAAATGGTGTCATTTCATACCATTAAACTGTATATATGTAACCATGTAGGAAAAGCCAGTTCCAGCTCTATCAACACAGAAAGAGCATTTTCCTCAATGCTCTTTAATGCACAGAACAATCTTCTAATCACAATTATAAACCAGAAATTTTTTAAAAGCACAATTTAAAAATTAACTTCCCTTAACCTTTAGTTTCCAAACGAATGACTTATAAGAAAAAAGCCAAAACGTTTTTAAACTTACAAGCAATGGGATAGCCATTCCTTCCTGCACATGCTGCTGCCAGCGTTCTCCCATCATGAGAGAAGCGGATGCAGAAGCAGCCCATATCTCCACCTCGCAGGGAAAACAGGTGCTTGTTGGGTATGCGGCAAGCCTGGCTTTTCAGGGAACAATGGGTAGGAATATTAACTATCCAATGCATAGAGCACACTCTTAGCTCCTGACATGCAGTTCTAAAAGGCTAGTAACATCTTAATGGCATTCCTAAGTAAAATTCAATGTATTATGAACAGAGATAGTTTTGCAGGCCACATATATGTATTTGTTTCTGCTCCATTATTACAACAACCAGCAAGTTTAAAAAAAACAACAAAAAAAATTAAATCGAAATAAATTCCTTAATCTTAAGAAATGCTTAATAATGCCTACCATCAATGATGCAAACTGTGGAGTTAGACTGTAAGTGAAGATTGTTTACAGAGTCTAAGCACAACTCTTATAAACTTAATGACTGGAGTGGGAACTCAGAAACCCAACCACAGGCACTCAAACCTTTGGTCTTCTACCATATCATTTTAGTATTCCTCATATATATTTAAATATCTGACTTTCAAAGACAGAACCAGAGATTAAGCATCTCAAAAAACTGAACTGGTATTTTAGTCCCCTTTCCTTTCTCCCAACATATTACCTCTTTTTGACCCAATGGTTTTATCTCCAAAACTAAATTCAAAGTTTAAGGTGAAGGATAATATCCACAGTAGCTATGTGGTTCTTCAATGTAAGTTCTTTCTGTCATAGTGTAAAAATGTGTTCAACAGATAAAAAGAAAAGTCAAGAAAATATATTTCTAATTAAGCTGAAATCTGAGAACTGGCTCCCTGTCTAAATTCCATTACCCAAATAACCCTATTCCTTCAAATTCTTAGAGAACTCTGCAGATAAAAATACCTGGCTGTCCTGCTGAAAAAATGGTCAAATCAATCATATTTGCTAAGGTTAAGCCCCCTCTACTATCTATGAGAGCTTTTTATGTTTTTTTTAATATTTTAAATTTTTTAAAAATTAATTACTTGCTTCATAATACTTACAAAATATAGTAAATATTTAAATTATTTTTATTTAAAATTCAAAGAAAAACGCTTCACCTGTCCAGGTAATTTTGACCATTTAAATGGTTCCTTTTTCTCCTCTGAAGAAGGTTCACATCTTCCTCTCTGGAGCTCAGACAGTGCTGTATTACTTTGTTCCTGCTGAACAGCTGCCATAGAGTGAAAAGAAGGACCAACCTTAAGGCAAACAAAACTAAGTATCAGGGAAAAAATAGTTTTAAAGTGAACAATGTAATTTCTGAAAAGGTTAAAAGGTACTTTTAATTTAAATGTTTTGCATTTTTACATCTGCAACACAGAGATTGGAAAAGCTTAATACATGAAAACTGCATTGCAAAATGTCATTTAAAGTAACCAGGAACTCAGAAAGTAATCCAAGCTTCCAAAGTTGTGTCAATCAAATGGTATCATAGTTTTTTCAAGTAACTTATACTTTTCTATTTTTAGTAACTGTCAAGGTCAGTGAAAATTAGAATTACTCTACTATTGCAATGTATTGTACTAGTGAGAATGTGCACATCTCACCAGGCTTCCACAGACCACTCTTCATAGTAAAAAATTGAGCAGAAGAAAGTATTATTACAGCTCTAAATACAAATGGAAAATCATACAATAGAACAATATTGTACTTGCATTGGAGAAAAGGAAATGCCATATTTATCTTGAATGCCCATCTCAGCACATAACAGTGTAAGCCTATCTTTATTTGTGAAAAAAAATACAGCTCAATACAGCTAGAGGGTGCAGGGAAGCAACGTTAGGTAACTTTCATCTTTTCTCAAAGAATTTCTACACCTGCGTGAGTTCAGTGACTTAAAATGGCATTTCTGCTAATAAGAAGGAACATTCATCTTCAAGAAAGTACTCTGACAGTTTTCTGACTGTCAGTGGCAAAATATTCAAAGTTGTAGGTAGGAAGGCATGCCTGTTTTTCAAAGATACCTATGAAGGGCTGAGTGTGAAACTCCTATTTTGAGATGTAATGTTCTTATTATATATTTTATATACTGCACGTAAGCACAGCTTTTACACACATGCACACAAACACAGACTCACATGCTCTACCCAGATACTAGTTCTTACAGAAAGTCTGCATATTTGCAAATGTATGTATATATTATATATTTAACTTACATGATCTGGAAGTTTTAGGCCTTTTACAGTTACGTATAAAGTTGATGGGTAACGATTTCTAGGACATTTTGCCCACCAGTCATAAACCTCAACAACATTTGAATGTGACTTGGTCCTTGAAGGTGGATAATACAATTGTAGACGAAGTTTTCCACCAACGTTTAGAATTCCATTTGCACCTACAAGCTGGAGGTGTGATTAAAAAGAGGAAAGAGGAAGAAAAATGAACATAAAAGTAATTGATAATTTCTAATATCTTAACTAACAGTATAAACTCTTGAAATCCACTTCCCATTGCAGAAACATACTAACTCTAAAAGTGATAATGAACTAAGCATGTATTTAATCCTCCCAGGATCAAATCACTAAGATTAAATCTTAGATGGCAGCCTAGTTTCAAAAGATGCTTCACAGCAGTAATATCTTGAAAGTGGGAAGACCTCTGCAGTACCACTTTTCTTTTTCTTAAACTACTACTTGCTAAAATAAACCAAATCTCAAAGGACTGCCAATCCACAAACAGCTTCTTCCAAATCTGTCATCTTTGAATGTAACAAAGGGCACTGGTAAGGCTTTGGGTCACAGCAGACGATAGAGTAATGTGGTAAACTCTCCAACTTCAGACGAGACACAGTCCTCTCTACTGAACTGAAGAATAAATGTGCCTACTGCCATTAACACTGATCTATGTTGAATCGGGACATTTCTACTTTGACTGATACAGATGAAAGGATAATGCAGTAAAAATGAAGAACAGGAAATAATTTTATTCATATTTATGATCTGAAAAATTCTTCTTCCTTCTGTTCAGCAGTAGATTGTACTGAATGCCTGGATGCACAGTTCCTACCAGCTCTGCTAACAGACAAGGAGAGCAGACCCCTGATTCCGGTAGATTTATCTTGGGCAGAGCTCAGAAGAATCTCTGTATTGAAATGCTATGGAGGACCCCATCCCTTCACCTAAACTTACAGTCCATTATCTTCTCCTGTATTTCTCACATTTCCTGTAGGTTGTGGACTGCTCAATGACTGTCAATGACTATCACGCATAGGGGTAGGTGCAAATAAACAATCTCATGGAAATTGAAGTTTGACAGCTCTCGAAGAACAAATTGACACATACAAGTCTCTCTTAAAAGGGTAGAAAGGTACATATGTGCTGGCTAAATTACCCATATCTCACATTTGGCATATTTGTATCTCAATTGCCACAGCATTTCAAATTCTGCAACTGAAAATGACAAGCATTTTACAATTAAGTTCGGGAGTCTTTTCAAAGACTGGACAACTGAAAATACCACTAGAATACAGACCAGCTGAGGTACAGAAATTAATGGATTTGTCATTTTCTTCGCAATCACATGAACACAAAGAAAACCCTAAAAGAAAACAACCTTCTGTACTTTATGAACAAACAAAAAAATTCTTACACATTCTATACTTCCTTGAAAAGCACGTA
Source organism: Callaeas wilsoni (assembly GCA_013398955.1). Taxonomy (NCBI): domain Eukaryota; kingdom Metazoa; phylum Chordata; class Aves; order Passeriformes; family Callaeidae; genus Callaeas; species Callaeas wilsoni. The sequence continues at coordinate 15,780 of VWPU01016599.1, read as the reverse complement.
TTCTTTAATGTCAACCTTGTTACAGTGTTGATTTCATGGAGTGAAAGAAGAGGAAAAGGAGAGAACAGCCAAGCAAACATGGACTTTTTTTTTCCATTTCTGTTACTGAAAATATTTTAAAATGCTTTCCTAGTTAGTACAGTTAGAGACTTTCAGATAAAAGGATTTATTAATTTTGTTTCTTCATTTAAATATTTACGATACCTTTAGAAATGCCCAACAAATTTTTCGGTAACGACCTTCCTGAATTTGTACATCAGAGTTGGTTCTCACTTCATGCATACTTGGAGAATCAAGGACCTAGAAGTATCAGCAGGAATATAAATGTATTTCTAATGAATATATACTTCATGGTAATTTAAAAAAATCTGCTGAAAATATGCTTGGTCAATTCACTAAATTAAACAGACTTAAATTTTGAGAAATTACAAAACCCGTGTTTCTTCCACACAAGTATGAAATTAGAAATAACAAGTCCTTAGGTATCTACCTGATGACTACTTATGACCTCCATCAAAAAAGAAGTCTAGTCTTAAAAACCCTATTCTTGCTCCCCTTACATCTCAAGGAAAGAGAAAAGACAATAATGCGTAGTTTTCTAATAACTCAGAAATCACTTAGATCACAAATCTGACAGCTAAAACCAGCTGCAAATTAATCTAGATGGAAAATAGCAGCCAAAAAGTTAGTTTTTCTTTCCTAGCTTTATCAGTTTTCTCATAGAATCGGTCATAGAAGGTTTGGGTTAGAAGGAACCTTCAAAGATCACAGAGTTCTGAGCCATGGGCTTGGACATCTTTCACTAGATCAGACTGCTCAAAGCCCCATCCAACCTGGCCTTGAACACTTCCAGGAATGCCTATGAGTCTTCATTTTTTCTGTCAGGGACCGGAATTTTCTCATATTTCACTACTCCTGGAAGTTTACCTGGTATACAAAAAATCCTTAGAATAACAATTTTTTCAAATTGATTTTTTATAAACCTGAAGTCAAACAGACTTTTTTCAGTGTAATCATACTTTTGGTCCCAACATTAGCATGATTTCCGTGAAGAATCTTTACATACAAATGTAATTAGTTTTGTGTTAAGCAACTAAGGACTATTAATTCTATGAATATGTTCATTTACAAGCATCACAAAACATAAACATATAGTATTAAATTATATTAAATCTATTTGAAATGAAAAAAAGGAATGAAAAAAATTTATTGTATAAGGTTTCTATTTTGATGTTAATACTACAGAATCTCTCTGTACAAATATTTAAATACTTAAGCTCAAAATTACTTTGAATACATTGAATATATAACTTAAAATTTTCCTTTAAACATAATTGTATCAGAGGACAAATTAATAATTACTTTATGAAGACTGGGACAGGAGAAGTAGACGTGTAAAATGCTAATGGAAACAATGCTATCAATAGTTTGCTCATTGGTACGATGAGGTGTTGCTACAAGCAGACAAATTCTACCTGTGAGTTTCTTGTACTTAAACCTCTTTTCAGAATTCAAGAATGTGAAGAATGATATCATATCTTATCAGCCTTTCCCAGAAGTTTGAGAGCTGATTTTATTAGAAAGTTTCATATTCCTTATTACTATCAAAAGAGAATCCTTTTCTATTAAAGAAACCCAGTATCTCCACTTGATTTTGTACCTTAAAGCTATGCTATTAACCCAATTTAACTGAAATAAAACACCTGATTCAGTCAAATATATACTGTTGAAGGAACAAACCAAAAAACAGAATGTGCATAAATCGGATGCAAAATATTTCATCTTACCTCAAAAAACAGGATAACCTGAGGGTTTTCCTCAGTGTTTTGAATAAAATAAGTAAAACGCTCATTAAATATTACTTGCTCTTCCCACTCTGGAATTGTTGATTTAGACTTTCTAAAGTCACACGGTTGTGTCATTATAGGAAGAATGTGCTCTATTTCTTCTTGTTCATAAGATGAATTTTCCTTCTTGCTGTTTGAAAATTACCAAAGAATTACAATTGTTAGGGCATTTAAAAAACAACCTCAAACAAAACAATATTTTCAATTACTGAAAGCTAAGAAACATGTAAGATACTATTTGTTTGATTCCAGAAAAAATTTTCTAAACCCACCCAAAATTTAAGACAATTTGCAATGAATATAGAAAAACTGCAGGCTGAAGTTGAAAATCCTAACAATTAAGTTACTGTTAGCAAATTAACACATAATTATCATAATTATTATGGTGGAGCCTGTCACTTAAGGCCCGTTAAAATCTGGTTTCAGGAAAATTATGGATAATGACAGTGGAAACAAGCAACTGTAGTAATTAGAAATACAAAGAATTCAATTTCATTTAAGGATTTTAGAAGTTCTTAATAAAAAAGGCAGACGCTATTTATACTACAAGAATTTTGCTTACATATTCTAAAATTGGCTTTTATATATTTTTAAGACTTAAGACAATTTGTCTCTGGGAAGAATACAGAATGACCTGTGTTGGAAATATCACGGATTCACAGAATATGCTTGGAGTTGGAAGGGACCCACAAGGATCACCAAGTCCAGCTCCTAGCTCTGCACAGCACGATCCCCAAGAGTCACACCATGTGCCCAAGAGCATTGTCCAAACACTTCTTCATCTCTGTCAGGCTGGTGCTGTGACCACTGCCCTGGGGAACCTCGAGAGCAATACAGCAGTGCAGAGCACTTAAAAGTGCCAAAAGGAAAAGAAAAATATCACCCTCATTATTGTATGTGTATATATACATTATCATGGATGTAGAAACTAACAAACAACGATGCAAGCTTAAAATATCCCATTGTTTTCATTTTCATATAGTTTTGTAGGGAAGAATATACCTACTTATTGTAATCACTGATAATATAAACAGTTTATTAAAAGTCACCTGTAATCCTTCTTGATATATAAGCCACTTCTCTGATCAACAATATGGATTTTAACCACAGGATGAGATACCAAGTGATCAATTTTAAGTCGATCCGATCGATGGATATAAACTCCCAAAACAAGATCATCGCCAAAACCAAATTCAGACTGAGTTGAAATTTCTGAATTCTTCATTTCCTCATAATTTTCTGCAGCAACTTCCGTGGTTTCTTCTAGAAATTGGAGTAAAGTAAATAAACTGTCACTAGTGGAACATAGTAACCTCCGTCTCAACTCAAAACTACTTATAGTAAATGAATTGTCAAGATTTTACATTGATTTATCAAATAAACATCCTCACAAACAAGCCTCAGAATTGGAAGAATAGAGATACAACTGAGTAACTTAAGAAATATAAGTAACTCAAACAGCTCAATCACTTCCGTGTTACTACTATGGAGAAACATTCCTGTAGCAGCACAAAAAAAAGTGCAGCAAGTAGTACAGTAGTACAGTATTTTAACATTTTGTAGGCAAACCTTTTCTGGTTTTCTTCTTAACCTTTTTGGCTTTAGGTTTCTGTTTATCCATGCTGTCCTCCAGTTTCTGTCCTTCTGATGTAAATAGTCTTTCAAGTGACTGACTTTCATTGCCGCCTTCTTCTGGACGATGCTGCAGCTCGGAAAGGGACATTGCACTGCAAGGTAATGGATCACTGTCAGCAACTGCAGTCCACTGCATATATTGATACAATTACTCACTGTCATTATTCATCTACTTGAAATTCTGTAACTCATCATCTGTGTATCTTGAAAACATAACAGCCCCTAGCCCCACTAGTGTCTTGCCTTTTTCACTGCTCTCCCCCCTTCATTTCCCCCTAATTTCCAGGTAACTGCGGAACCATTTATGTGAATAGAGTTAAGCTAATACTGTTTTGCTGGATCAGGGCCATCACTAATCACAAAAAAAAAAAATCATGCACAAAACTGTCTTAAGTTAGTTAGGAGTGAGTTCCACAATAGCAATACAGGATATTTAAAAAAAAAGTTAAAAATAATCTCTGAGCTAAATATTAATCATGACAGCCTTTTGAGAAAGGATTTAGTACTATTTTTTCGTAACAGAATCATCCAGTTAATCACTTGAAAATGAAAACATGAACAAAAAGAAAATATTAACTATTTAACAGAAAGCTTCTGCCTATCTTAAAATGAAACATTCTGCTTAAGATTCACAGACACACTGTGTACAGTTTGTCATGTTACCTTGTTTCAGCTTCACTTAAAACTGCTCGCTCTTTCTTCTTTTTCTTCTTTTTGCCCACTTCATTATTCAATGCAACTTCATGCCTTTGAACAGAGGAGGTAGATTCAGACATCTGTTCTTTAAGTTTCTTTCTCATTTTCTTTTTAATTGCATTTGCCTCTTCCTCAGCCACATGCAGCTGATAAGCTTGAATTAGCTGCTCTTCCTCTTCTAATTCAGTTACATTTCTTACTTCAGTCAAGGAATTTTTCATCTTTCTATCACCTTCTTGATGAGGTACATCTGTTTGTGACTTACTTTTTGTTTTCTTCTTTGGAAAATCATTAGTCTTTTCTTCAAAACTCCCCAATTTAGCTTCATATAAATCTTCCTCCTCATTAAATTGCTCTTGTAACAGTGATTTCTTTTTCTTCCTGTTCGACTTTGGCTGCTTGTTCTCCTCTCCACTAACAACATCATTGTTTATTTTCTTTGCAATTGATGCTTTCTCTCTCAATTTATTTTTTGTAAATCTTGGGCTCTCTTCTTCAGGATTATACGTGTTGTTTATAATTGCTTCATCATTCACACTTTCCTTAGACAGATCAATATTGTTTCTAAAGGTATCAAGCTATAAATGAAAAGAACATAAAACATATTTGTACTAAAAATCATGTTCCAAGGATAAACACTGCACTTCATGTTATTCCTTCAGCAACATTACTCAAAGTAAAATTAAATCAAAGATCTAGTTTTTTTTTTGTTTCAACTTGACAAGTGACAGATTGACAGTCAACAGAAAATTCACACTGAAAAAAACCCATTTGGTGTTTGGGCACCTCATCCTCAATGTTACACTATGTTTTCATATGACTTTTACGTGTATCCAGCAAAAAAGGAAATCAACAAATCTACTTCATCAACAAATGCCAGTGTTTTAAACTACAGAGGACTTGAAGACTACATGCAGCACAAAAACAAATAGAAAATCCAAGTTAGAGACAGATTACAGGCTCAGTTGTTTGCAGTCTCATACAGAAAGCTGCTTGTCAGAACTAAATTTCAGCTAATGCATTTGTTTAAGCACTTCTGCTAATTTTTGATGATTTTATAGAAAACACATTGTAAACATTCCTGTCTCCTTCAAGTTTTCTATTTCTGGTTACTGAAGGTTATAATGCCACTTCCCTGCCTCCTTGGAGATGATCCATGTCAGGTTGGAAGGGGCTCTGAGTGTCCTGATCTAGTTCAAGATGTTCCTGATTATGGCAGGGTGCTTGGGTTAGATCACCTTTAAAAGTCCCTTTCAATCCAAACTATGATTCTATGATAATGCCAAAGAACACAGCAAGAAACCGAGGTCTAATTCTGTAGGGAGGTCAACACAGAGATCTCTGTTCCTCGATGTAACTTCTATAAAGTCACTGAGGTTTTCATTTACTCTGCTGTCTTACAGAAAACTGTCTTAAGAGTCTCAACATGAAACATAAGAAAGGGCTTTAAAACACAAAGAAAGCAAATTAAAAAGTTTGGGGAAAAGATACACATCTGCATACAAAGTTTTATTTCCCAAGACCTTCTTCCTCAATAAACACAGACATTGCTCCCTTCTAGTTATGTCTCCCAGCTACTGAATCATGTTTGTCTCAAACATTTGTAAAAAGAGACAACATGTGTAATAAGTATGAAAAAATCGTCCTCATATCTTCATCTTGTACTTGCTTAAACAAACATCATATTTATTTGTGAGTCAATGATTCAAGAGGATGTGGAAAATTCCATGTAAATAACTTGACATACAGAACAGAGTAAGGAAAATAAAAGAATTAAAGAGCAAGTTTTGTAAAAACTAAGAAAATCCCCAAAACAGAATAATGTTCCTAATAGATTGTTCATTACCTTATCTTTATTTCTATGCATGACTTAACTGGAGGGTATGAGAAATGAAGATTAAAACACACTGACAATTAAAACCCAACAGTGGCCAAAAACTAAGCTCATGCTGATTTTTGTCTCTGATAAAACATCAATCCACTAAGTGCAAGTAGTAGAATTGAGAAATCCTAAACAAAAAGTCCTCATCTTTGACCTGCTCAAGAGTTTCTAAAATAAAAATAGTTTCTAAAATCTGATATTCAAGAATAATCCCCTTAAAGGAATTTACCTGATGAAAAACTGGCTTAAAATACTTACTAGAACTTGTTATTTATTACTGCCTACAAACAAAGAATCTCAGATTCATAGAATCACTCCAGTTGGAAAAGACCTCTAATATCAAGTCCACCATTAACCCAGCACCACTAGACAATATTCGCAAATGCCATACCCACATGTCTTTTGAATAGTTCTAGGGATGGTGACTCCACCCTTTCCTTGGGCAGCCAGTTCCAATGTCTGACTATCCTTTCAATGGAAAAGTTTTTCCTACTACTTAATCCTCCTCTGGTATAACTTGAGGCCATTTCCTTATAATGAAAACAAACCACATTCTCAAACTACAGCAAATTTCAGGAACATTAATAGATACTGCAAGCAGCACAAAGCTGCTTCAGCAGTTCAAAAAAATTCCTCAGATAAACAGCCTGTATGATCTCAATTCAGGCCACCTTTTCCACATGCTGTAATTACATGACATAATTAAACAGAGAGGAAAGATGCAAAGAAGTTACAAAACAATAAAGTAAAAACCAAGAGGTTCATAAAATCCTTCAGATTAGGATTCTGGCAGAGGTGGAGATACTGGTATAGATTCTCTGAAACACAGGACTGAGAGATATCAACTAAGAGCAATCATCAATACATAAACAACGAACTGAGTTAGAGAAAGGAGTTAGGCTGGAAAAGCAGCTCAGAAAGACAGGCCTGTCTCTGGAGTAACTCCAGAGGATTGCTGACCTGAACCTGACTTTTTCAGCTCAAAATATGGAACAAATTAGAAGGCTTTGTTTCAAAACAGCTCTGTGGCCACATTATACCAGTGCAGAGGAAGCACTCCCCTGAAAACAGCCTTGCTTGCACTACTGCCTTGAGAGGCGCAGGGGATGGGCGCCAGCCAAGGCACACACATAGAGGGTGACACTCAAGGCTCACACCACAACTAGTCAACCCCAGGTCACATCACTGCCGTTCATGTCCCGGAGCTGATAGCAGGGACAACGCCTAAGAATCTTCCACCTTTTCAAAAGGGCTTCTCAAATACGCATGAGTGGAAGCTGGCAACATAGCCAGCGAGTTTGTCACAGGTATTTGGAAACTCGTGTAACCTGATTTACAGAGGTACCTGAATTTCTGCCCATAATAGAGGCACACCTTGAAAAATTAGGGATGGACACTGCTGGCCCACTGAAGCGCTGATATGTACTGGTTGTAAAAGACTATTTACTTACAACTGAATTGTTCATGAATGTACTTGTGATGATGGCTTGTTAGGTAGGATGTTTAAGAAAATCTTAATGTACTAGGAAACCAATTTTACTGCTTATGTAAGACAATAAAATGTAGACACCGAAAGCTAGAAGAACTTTAATTGACAGATAAGATGGGCTTGGAATTTTTTCATCAAATTCCAACAGAAAACATTGAGAAAATGTGTGGATCAATTATATAGTCAGCTATTATCAGTTCTCCTATTTTACGCACAAGAAATAAAGGCGTAAAATCCAGTGGAAATCTCAACAATTATTCAGTGCTTTTCAGCTCACAAACCAGATAAATCTGCTGCAGTCCTGCCTTGAACACAAAACCCAAGTTACCAATGCCTGTCCATCCCAATATTGTAATCTGATCAGACTACAGTCTAGGGAAGAAATTTTTGCCTCCATAAAGGGATCTAACATTTTCATCTGGTGGAAAATTTTTAAACATTCTCTTTTCAGCTACAGAATTTAGACTGAACCAAATAAATTCAATCATTTTCGTGATGACTTTAGATAGATTAATGTACCTGGACATAGCCTGATCTGAGGCTTGCCTGATTCTGACAAGTTGTAAAAGGAGGCACAACTGGTAAAAAATAAATATGGTGATTTTCCTAGAAAGGATGCTAGCAAATTCACTTTCTGACTGTGCCTCAATTGTTTGTTTTTTCCACAATGCCTTTAGGCTTCACACCCACTGCTCCAGTGGCTATTGAATGGCAAAGCAGAGCTTTCACTGACCACAGCTGATATGTATTTCCATCTCCATTACAAGCTCTTCATTCCTATCAGTTGGGGCTTCAAGCTCATCTTGCCCTACAGACATCAACCTCTCCTCTTCCATGCAGACTGCTTCCCTGCTGTCCAGGCATGCTCTCCAGGCACTGGGCACACAGAGCAGAGCAGGTAAGCAGGCCGGCACTGTTCTTATCCTCACTTCTGTCATTTAAAACCACAGCCACCCCCTGCAGTCCAGAACTCAGGTTTCAAAGAAACAGTGGACTATAAGGAAAAAAGTCTTATTAATCTTTAAGAAAGGCTAGGGCAAAGACAAAGGAAGGAAACAGACTGGAACATTTCAAGTGGAAATAGGCTCTGAACCATGACCTGTTTTTGATCAAAGCTGGGGGACCATTTATGGCAAGCACGTGACATGAAGTCAACCATCGCTGACAAATTTCACATTATTTCAAGATATGTGAAACTCTGTACAGTTAAATCATATGAACTGAAGAAAATGGGAACAAAACCAGCCAACCTCCTCCATCTACCTACTCTTCCACTCCCACACACTTTTATTTCTTGCAGAGAAATGACTGTCTATTTGCTGAAGCTTTTACAGAAATTTCTACTTGAATGCAACCAGCATGGAAAATACCAACCTGAGTTCCTGCAACTTTGTAACGCTTTAAGGAAATACTCCAAATGGTCAGTAATAGGTTTCAATACAAGCTCTCCTCAAGTTCTTAGCTTTTAGTGGTTTGATTGGTAATATTTATAGCTTCAACGAAGGCAGAAATCTGGGCTTCCACACTGATCCTAAAAATGCTTCATAACTTGCTTGCATACCACTAAGTTTTGATTCAGGTCACTGTGATTATAAGTGTTTCTACATAACTCCAAAACACTAGTGTTTTACATCAGAGACATTCCATTCTGGAATGGAAACCAATTCTAAAAGCAAAGCTAGTTTAAAATATTTATAAGTTATACATAGTTGCATATAAACATACAATTATGTGTTCAAAAATACTTATATATTATAGAATTAATAATTCACATTTCATAAAAGAGTAAATTTAACTGAGGAAGAATTTTGTCTTTTATTTACATATATGCCAGTAAAAAAGGAAAAAACCCACCCTCTAACTGTGCTATTTTTAGACATCAAGTTGATTCTTTGCATAGACTATTAACTAAATAGCATATACATCAAGGAATATAAATTTTAAAAAAATCCACACAAAATCCAACTTCAAATTGTCAATCTAAGACCAAATACTTAGCAATACTAAGTTTAATGTATCTATTCTGAATATACTTACTATATTTAACTACATATAACATTTATATTACATGAAATACCACTCATTTGTCTTAAATGAGTATTAAAGAAGGAACATTCATTTGCAGAATCTGATACGGACACAATCGTAAGAAAAAAGACTGAAAATATAAAACCTAACAAGAGGAAAATAAGAAACCAGGATATTTGTCTTCTAAACAATATACTTTCTTTCCAAATTCTAAATCTTCTACGTCAATAATCGGATATATATAGAACAAGTTCATATTGAACTTTTATTCTCCTCTTCAAGAAAAGGACTGCAATGTGAACCATAACTGAGAGGAATTTCCGAGGCTCCTTTAGTGATAGATAGGCCACAAACAAAAATGTCATCTAACTATAAAGTCGGGGTGATAGAATCCTTCCTAATCTGCAACTCACAAGCTAAGGTCAAAGCCTTTTTAAAAAGTCGACATGTGAACACGAACCACTCAAGACACAAAGAGCAGCACATGCAGAAATTCACTGATTACTGAGATTAAAAAAAAAAAGTAGAAAATGGAATCGTTAATTATTATCTCTAATATTATTATACTCTCTCATCAGTTCTCAATTCACAGCTGTATTAAACAGACATACCTGTATTACACAGATGTAGTACTCTCAAAATTAAATAGTTTCTGCTAGCCCTCAAACATCTAATTACCTCCCAGTAAACTCAGTACTGGTGGACATTAAACGAGTGCATGCCTTCATGTGCCACTTTCTTTTTACCAGTATTATAGTCTATATAATTTTGGCATACCTCCAGCTTACAAGGACGCTTTGCTGGTACACAAACAAAAATTTAAAGCCACACCAAAACCAATGGATATGTGCAGAAACATACTTTACACTTCATTTTTAAAAGAATACTTACATCTCCTTTCTACAATACATTTTCCTGATCTTTTTTTCTGTTAAGGAAGGCAACCAAACAAAGCCTGCATATGTTCTAACTCACCACAATACTCTCTTGAGAGTCAAATTTCTTTTTCTTTGATTTCTTTGTGTCTGCTAGGCCAGCATGGCGTCTGAAGATTTCCTCAAAGCGGACTTTGGTTTTTGCCTTTGCCTCACTTTCAACTGCAAAAAGAAATCGAGAGTATTATTTACGATCTCAATAATCACCATTGCTAAAAAAAGTGCATAATCATGCTTTAAAATTGCAAAGGATGAGAATTAATTATCAGGGAAAGTTTACCAACAAATTCACTTAGTATTCCGTTAAGAATTTCCACTGGCAACATAATCCATACAAGGATAACTCAGCAGCTTTGCACAGACACACAGCAGTCTTTTACTTGTTGCTGAAGTCAGCACCATCTACTCTGTCTCCTGAAAAAAGCACGTTTTGAAGAGCATGCGCATAAGGATCAGCACAAAACTTGGGCTAGCCCAAGCAGAGGACAGATTACTGCCCTCCCTATTTATGAGCCGAGGTGACACGCTGTCTTCCAGGAGAAGCAGCAGCTCTGGATCCTTACTGGGTCTGGAACCCAGAGCAGCACCATCCTGAGACAGGCCTGCAAGAGCCAGGAGCTGGCACTCTGCCTTCCTATGAATCATGATACTGCCATTAGCAGCATTTCAACCCTTGAAGCAGTAGGTGTTCTAGTTCCCCTCAGGTAATGCTTAATTTGTAACTAAGAATTCAAAATGCAGCACGGCACACCACTGAAAAATGCTGTTGAATCCTCAGCTACAGCATATCATTACAACTTTTAAAAAAGCCCCTGAATTTAAAATAAAAAAGTAACACTACTTTGAAAATCAGCTATAATCATGAACTCAAAAAGGAGCCAATGGAGCATTAAAGATTTATACAGGACAGAAATAACTTCTATCATTTGCATCTAGTTCTAAAATATGCACTGGAAATCAAACACAAAATATGCTTACCTGCTCGCATTTTCAGTCCTCAGTTAGAAGTGGCTCAACACAACAGCTGCTTCTTCCTTGGAATTCACCATTCTATTTAAAGTATTTAACAACTGTCATTAACATAAGTGGTCCATAGACTTGAAGTTAATAATTAAATCTGTGCTAATTAGTATTAGGGATGAGTACGTTTTATTTAGAAATAAGTATTTCCCTATTTGTCTAAATTATTAGAAGTTTTCCACTATCAAATCCCAGCTTTGATACTTATTATCTGAGGGTAAATAAGAAACAACACTTAATTAGCCATATTTCTGGGCAGTAGCCAAATAATTCAGTACTGTAGTCCTCCAATCTTCTAAAAAACCCAACAGTTTATTTAAATAATAATGACCTATGAAACCATTTATGTTGAAGACTTTCTAATCAGATTCCTCTCCTGAAAGCATCATTGAGGAAGCCAGCTGATAGTCTTCAATGCAAAGATTAGTACCTGCCAGCAAATCTAACTATATTACAAATCTGCAAATATTTATGTTTACATAAAGCATTTGTATTTTTCGTAAAGCAGACAAGCAACTACATGAACCTCATTTCTCTAAAGAAAAAAAAAGTTAGGCCCTCTTGGTTGTGGAGAAAAGCCTGCAAATGCAATCCAAACAAAGCTTGAAGGCAAATAAAAATATTACACAGGTTTATCTTTTCATCAAGAAGATTCAGACTGTTCTACGAAAATCTTTAATACAAAGAGCTGTTTTGTAAACAGTGGAACTAATGAAATGTAGGTTCCTATGAAGGTGTGATGTTCCCCATAGCCTTCCATGCAATGAACTCTGGTACCTATGTCCCCCACAGCCCACCAGGTGACACCTCCAAGTTCTCCCAGGGTAACATCTCCTGTTAGACACCAGTAACTCACATTGACTGCACACCCAGACTACACTGATCCTAACAAATTGAGACACAGCATCAAATACTGCCAGGACATGTGGTTGCATTATTCTTGCACCATTTTGGCCCAAGCCACCTAACACTCACCCAAACTATGGCTGGATACAGTTTAGGAGTTATTATGGATTACTATCAATAGGTAGTTTGCATGCAGCTACTCTGATTTGAGGCTGAGGGAGTTAATTAGCAGCGAAGTGAGCCAAACATAGCACTTGGCCTCAGCACTAAAAATCTGTCCTGGGCACACACATTTCACCAGCACAGGAAAGAGCTGAGGCTATACTTGGGTTCCCAAGCATTGCACCACTCTACCCCGACATCTCTCTCACCTCTTGCACAGCGTTACTTGCACAGGCCTGTTACTTTCAGGTCATTTCACACCCATTGCTTACAAGGCTTTGGTCCGCTGGCTATCCAAACGAAACCAAATTAAGGGAAAAAAGGCAAAGTGTTCAGGTTGGTTTAGGATTATAGAGGAGCTGATTAGTCAGATGCCAAGAGTAATTAGTTTACTTCATGTCTTTAGCATTTATACTAAGTATCCAACAACCTAAGGATGTTTCAAAAGAGCAAGGACGGCCAAATGAACTTCACTGGCAGAAAATAAAAGTTTAGTTTGCAATATGCTTGAAATGACAGTGATGAGGTTGCAATATTTTCACTATTAAAACATATTCTGACTCCTAAAGCAGGAGCTTTACTGTCACAACTAAACCAGTAACTGTTAAAAATAACACTTCTTACAATAAATTAAAAGAGAAAACACCACTGAAAAAAACCCCTGCTTTTGCAATCTATACTTGGTTAAACCAAATGGGCATTTAAAAAGTGCTACAGTTACTAAGTGCTGCTTTCCAAGTAGTTGATTCACAATTGGGTAGAAAACACATAATTTAGAAGAGTAGAAAACTAAAGAAATTCATAAAATACAGCAGATTCTATCACTTTAATCATTGACTGAGGAATACAGGAACACGGAAAATTATCTTATAATTAGCTGAATGATTTCAACAAGCCCTCAAAAATGAATTAGAAACCAGAAATGAAATACTGAAGGGCTCCTAAATTTAAAGCAAAAAATATGAGAGTCAATATAGAACACAAAAGCAAAATGAAATAAGTGCATACCTATTCTACGTATGGAAATAAGTTTCTGGTCAAAGGTTAAATAAATTAGTCCACAAAAAAAAACCCAACCAACCTATAGGTTGGTTAAAATACTAATTTTGCAGATAGTTTTTGATTATAATGGAACAAACATCTTACCAAAGGCTAGGCTCACCTCACATCTACAAGCACTGTCTGTAAAATGAAGAATTTGCAAAATTCACCAATGAGTCCATCACTCTTTGTTTATTTACTCAGTGTCTACCCTGTTGTGGCAATAAAACTAAGAGATAAAGTCCTCTAATGACAGTCCTATTGTTTAACAGGCATTTCCAATTTAGAACTTCATGGTCTCTGACATGGTGCATTAAAGCAACTACCAGGCTTGTGCAAATATAGATCATTAATCAACAAGGATAAGAGCAAGGCTGTTTACTTAGGGTAATCTCACCTTAGAATAGGAGAGATTTACTTGTATATCAAAGTTCAGCAACCACCATGCCCCAATCCGAACAAGCTCCGTTATCATTAATTTTGTAAAATGCATTTTTGCCTGATCAGATTGGATCTCTTCCATGTTAGTAAATGGAAGACAATCCAAGACCAACAAAAACACATACCTGGAACAGTGCATAGTCCAGCCACCAGGAATAAACAGCAAAACAAATTCATAAAGCCCAAACTTCCAAGAATTACTATACTTTCCTGAAAATAACCTAGTTTGCTCTTCTCCAATATTCTCTCCATATTTATAAAAGTGATTCTACATTAAACTCTTGCTCTTTTCACAGTATTTTACAATACTCATTGAGTTGCTATATTTGATATCTCTAATACAGGGATTCTTTATGCTAAACATGCCACAAAGATCACCATACACAAAACACAATTTTACTGGCTACTAATGAAAGATATAAATCAAATACATACTATAATGAGCAGAACATACAGAATTTGCACTTCATAATGGGAAGTGAAAAATTTCCTACCTAATTATAACCATTTAGGAAACAGCTGACAAAATATAATTGCACACTTAGGATTTTCCTGAACTAAATTCCTCATTTTTCTTTTGTGGCAATAAATGAGCATAAACTTCAGGGGCTGAAAACAAGTAGAACATCAGGCCTTGTTTACTTCTTGTCTTTTAGATCATAGAGGGAAATCTTGGAGTTTACTAGTAGGTTTCTAATTAAGCTACATGAAGACACCATTACTCTGAGATGTCAAAGAGCTTCAGCTCAGAATTATACAGCAAAATTACGGTGAGATGAATCTGTTCCTCTTCACTATTGACAAATCTCACATCAAAAACCAATCTAGTTTTATTAATGAAAATTTAGTATTTAAGTCCAGAAAACTGACAGAACAGATAAACACCTAACTACTTGCATGTCAAAAAAACACTAATAAAAGTGCAGTTAAGATGTGCCTGTAAAATCTTTGTGCTCATACTAATAAATAAAGATGGTTTAAAAAGCTGGTGCTACCCTCAGTTTTCTAGTAGTAACGTATCAGAAAGTTTTTGCTTTGGAGGAACTGTCAGGTTGGGGTTTTTACCCCAGAAATTTGGCACCTTTAGTCAAGAGAGAGTTGCAAACAGACTCGGATGGCAAAATTACAGACTTCAGCTCTAAGTAAGGAAATACAGCCGACTTTTATTGTTTATTAAGTTTCTGCTTTATCTTAGATGATAATTACAAAAATGTGTTCTCAGCAAGAAGCCAGCCTAAGTATTTTAATTTCTAATGTGACATTCTGCTTTGCCTGGAAGAACAGTGGTAGACTTAAAAGATATGAAGGGACATTAAGACCACACACCACAACTGGACTAACCGACGGAATTACTCAACGAGGATGTGATGTGCATCCAGATGCGCACTCCTTACACGAGGGAGGCATCCCCGCTTTGGAGCCCAAGGTGCCAGGCATGGAGAAGCACTGTACGTTCACTACAACTGCCCACGCATGTCATCGCAGTGAACTAAACGGCTCGTAAAGACGGGGAGGGGTGGGGAGTGGAAACAACATGGATCTATCTGGGGATTAGGGCTTCCCGCGGCACTGCCCCGTGCCACCGCGCCGCGACCAGACAGCGACAGCGCGCGGGTCGCCCTAGGCCGCCCGTTCCGCCTGCCCGAGAGTCACTGCGGGCTTACTCCGCGGCTACTCCGGCCACCCCTGCCAGGTGCCACCCGCTCCCGCTACCTCCCGGAGGGCGCCGAGCCCGCCCGCGCGCCCCGGCCCGCCCGC
>VWPU01016597.1:0-72401 GCA_013398955.1 Callaeas wilsoni | reverse complement strand
CACCTCCATTTATGCATAACACACTGCAAAGCAAAAACCTTCCCTCTGAACATCAGGAAACCTTTTTTTGCTGTCACAGTGACTGAGCAGTGACGGATCTAGCTCAGGGTGCTCATGGAATGTCCTTCCTTAAACTCAGAAGCTGTGTGACTGTCATCCCTGGCTACCGTCTTTCAGTGGCTCTGCTTGAACAGGGGAGGTTGGACCAGTTGACCTCTGGCAGTTCTTTTTCACCTCAGCCATACTGAGGTGATCCTGTGACTCAAAGCACATTTGTGCAAGCTAAGAAAGCATGTTGGGGTTGCCTGACTTGGGAAGATTTCAATGCTTCTTTATGCTCATGAAGAGTCATGTTTGCCTTGTGGAAGTCAATCATCCATGAATCTGACTTTTTACCTCTGGAGACTTTATCAGTGACTGCGCAGAAAACTAACAAGCAGATTGAAAATGCGAGGGCTATATAGAGTTAAACATCTCCCTAAAGGTATTGGTATGTTTTCACAGTATGTGTTGCACGTTACCATAGTTTTCCCAGGTGCTTGTCAAGTCACAGCTTACAACTAATTCAACTTGCTGCATGTCGATGCTGTGAGTGAGAAAGTGGGATACTTAATCCTGATGTGAATTCCTTGATGGCAGCGTCCTAAGCCTTCTGCTCCGTGACAGTCCTAGTCATGGAGTGACACAAAGAGACTATAGAGTCAAGGACAACCGCAGTTCAATAAAAAAAATTGAATACAGCTTGTATTCAATCAAAGTTTGGATCACCTCTATCTTTTGACAAAGCTCCTCTTCATACCAGTCTTACTTGAAAGTAAAAATTTTCAAGACTCCCAGTAAGACTGTTGAAACCTTGTCTCCACACACTTCAAAACTGAACCCTGTGTGATCAAATATAAAGGCCAACAAAAAGTGCTATTTAGGCCTTTGTGGTCCCTCAAACAAGTGGAATTATCAGTGTAGATTAATATCTGCAATTAAACCTGTCTACTCATCATTCCCGAGCACATCTTACAAAGGATGGTTATTTTTCTGTGAACTGACCCTCACCTCTCCAAAATGATCAAGGAGAGATGTGACTGGTATCCTGGGGACAGCATTATGGCTATTGTAGAGCATGAATGCTGAAGTCCTAGTAAACAAAATGAACTCAGTACCAAGTGTTTTATACCAAATGAAACCAATTGCTCTTATCAGATATATTACCTCAATGGGAAAGGATTGATGAAAAGGATTGCCAATTTATATAATGACTATTCTAGGTACAGCCTGTACCAATACCTATTAGTTGTATCCAAACTCAATTGTGGATACAACTTCCTGCAGCAGCAATTATAAGGGAAGGCAATGTACCTTGCCCACTGAAATTCGTAAAGTAATCTGGAATAATGCAAATAAATTTCAAAGAGAATTTCCATCTTGGTGGCATCTAGTTAATTTCACCTATGACCCTATCAGCTAGTAAAGATTTTATTCTAGTAATACACGATGCTGCAGCATACATCACATACCCAATCATTGCACTGGGATTAAATAATTGTGTAATTATTCCCTATCTAATATAGCACAGGGTATGGGTCCAGCAAAATGGGAACAAATAACAAACCATTCGTGTTGATGCATGCATTGCATGGGAACAACAAGGATTTATTGGTGAAAGTAACACCATTTAGGCTTAGGAAATTTGTCTTGACACTGATCAAAATGTTTGTCAGTTTGAAATCCATCCTGATGAAATCCTTGGAACTGTGCGTATATACATTGGAAAGGGATGTGTTTGTATAAGAATTATTCCTGATTCCGTATTGAGAGACAACATCAGAAATAAGCAAACATCTGCATTCATCATTTTACCTGAATCAGACAATTCTGTCACAACCCACAAATTGCTGCAATCTAGCTACACATCCTGTCAAGATTTGCTACCCACCCACATTGGAATGAACCTTGCACTGGTGAAAAAACTACTGCAGCACGACAACCGGTGTTGGCTGCTGGAACGCATCTGAAGCAATGGACAATGGACACAGAACTTAATCACTGTTCATCCTGGAATAGAAGAGATACACCATGTCTTGGAAAGAATGAAGAAAGATGGATAAAATCACTGGTGGGACATTTTGTTCAGTTGGTCACCACCAACAGCAAGAATTCTAAATCTAATATTGCACACTATCAATAATTTTGTTGTTTTCTGTCATGTTATTGTTAAATATTGTTTTATATGTTAGATTTTGCATACTAGCACTATTGCATGCATCTCCTCACATGATATTGTTCTATCATGTTCCACAAGGTCTTAAAAAAAATTAAATCAGGTAACTTGACCAAAAATTTCCTTCAGTTTATAATTGGAGCTTAATATATCTCTGTTTACAACCACAAAGGCAAGAGGTAACCACAACACCATTCACTGGAGTAAGAGAGACATTGACTTTGGTCATGGATTGTGCTGGTGCCGGGGGGAATGGAAACAGGTCTCAGAATGACAGAGAAATCACTACCAGCCTTCCTTGCCTTCCCAGGTGCCCTAAAACAATTGGTATGAGGCTCTGAAACTTGAGGGCCAGGCAAATGACATAGTAGATGAAGATCCATCCGGGGGCTAGTCAGTGGACCCCACGCATTACAACTGTTTCAAGTTCAATTTTTGCCAAAGTCATGCTTTTAGTAGCAAAAACTGCTTTTTTCCTTCCTTTGAAACTCCATTAGGGTGAGCAGCAGGCACTGCTCTGCAATTTTAAAAGCCTTCCAAAAAGTTTATGGAGTTTTTATGCCCCAAATCCAGATTGTGTCTAATTATTATCCTCTATCACATAACCTGTTCAAATTCTATGCTTTCAGTGATCACCTCCAGAAGAATGAAAATTCAGTATTTGTTCCCCAGGGAAGATGTTACAGATATGCATTACATAGTTTCCTTTTTTCCTTTTGTTAAATTAAAGCAATATTTTAAATATCCTAAATATAAATTTCTCTTTCCTCACTTACTAGTAGGTCTGAAGAAAAAACAGGAGATGGTCTTATTTCCTTAGCAACAGAGTCAGGTGTGATTTATGCCACTGTGTGTTCCTGCAGCTGTCTCCAAGCAACAAAACAAACTGCAATGCCAGCTCTTGTAGGCACAGTGTATGGAGGGGGCTGAGGGAAAACTTTGGAGCCCAAATACCTATTCCTGGCATCAAACAGGAGGTAAGGCTGAACAGACATGGAGTTTTCCTAGAAAAATAAATAAATCAAATATTCTAAACGTATCAGTTCAGCCTGACAAATGCTCAGTATGCACAGAGTAGTCTATTTTAAAATAATCAGTGTTTAGGAGACAGCTGTAGATGTGTCTTAACACTTTACTGAGGTTTTGCCTTAGCTTGTGAAAGTGGTACAACTGTGTTGGCTGTCTCTGAGCTCAGAGGAGACTCCTTAGACTCTCTGCACAGCAGGAGCTCTTGTGAAAAACAGAGTAATTGCATAGCAAAAAAATCAGTAATAATTCACTGTTAAAGTAGTTGCCAGAATTTGCCAAACTTAATTTGCCATTTCAAAGCTGTTTCCTCTTTGAAGTCAAGAGGCATGCATCTACAATTGTATCATGTTGGCAAACACTGTGTCTCTAAATAACAACTTTAAAGCTAGTGAGGCTTGCCAAATGCAATCATGACAGATAACACTATTTTCCTGAAAAAAAATTACAGTTTTCGTTAAGGTGAAATTTGTTTCAAAATCTGAGGTTTTATGAGCAAAAGCTGCAGTCTCCCCAAGCCAATACCTTTTAGGTGCTTGTCAGGTGCAGAGCTAAGACCTGTGGGTGAAAGCAAGAAAGCAAGTAACTCTCCCCTGTGTAAACATTTCATTCCCACTGCTATCTTACTCATACTGGAAATCCATAAAACCTCTGAAATGCTGGGATTTCCCCGGTGCTGAAAGTAGTTCACCCATGTTTCACACCCCTAAGCACACGCTGTCCCTGCCAGCCCTGATGCAGAGGAAGAGCGAGCAGAGAGCATTACCTCTCCCTGGAGTTTCCCTGCCATGTCAGCATCAGTGTGAACTTACTGTGTTTTCTTTTCGCCTTTTCGAAGTGGAAAATACCCCCAGGCCAGGGCCTGCCACTAGCGTGGCTTGTATGCAATCTATGCATCTATGACTTGCAACACCAGTAAGCAGAGGGAGAAAGACTTTGTAAAGACCACTAGACCAGCCCTCATTTTCAGGGATCAGCTTCAGAATGGCAGCAGTGGTGTGGGTGTATGAAGATCTTTTAAGAGCTGGGTTGCTGGCTGGCCCTTCATATCACTGCTGGCAGCGCTGGTCAGGGTTCACAGCCTGGTAACCAAATAACCACAGTTTTTGTGTTATTCTTTCTGTGGTTATTCTTTCCCAGGCAGAAATAAACTTACCATCATCCTTCAAACTTTCAAGTTTTAAATTCCTGGACTTCTACCTAAGCACTTCTGCTCTGAAGCCAACCTGCCTAATTTCAGCACATTAGGCAATAGCCACCTTGCCTCGTACTTGTGAAAACTGCGTGAGGTTCTTTTTCAATATGTTTGTGCTAAATGGTTTCCTTCCCCACCTTTTTTTTTTTTTTTTTGGCTTGTCTTTGGGCCTCATCCTTTTGGAAAAGGAACAGCAGTCTTACAGCAGAACATTTAGAATACTTCCTACTTTGTAGACCATCCCCCTTTACTTTATATATTTGTCCTGAATTTAAATGTCATGTTTCTGTAGACCTTCTCTAGAAGAGCTCCCACTTAAGCATTTTTATGACACTCTACCAAAATTTTCATCATCTGGCAGCTGTTCCTTAATTTAAAAACAGCATAAAGCTGTAATGAATAATGTTGATTTTTTTTTTAATAACATTTTGACCTGAAGTGATAGATTGCATAAGCCTGGATTTATGCTCAATATTGGATGAAAAAAACCTTAAGGATTTGCTAGCTGTCTGCACAGACAAACTCCCATTGACACTGCTTCTGTACATCAGGGCTCACTGCAAGTTTCAATATTCAAAAAGAAAATATACTACATCTTTGACACCTGATGCAGTACCAAATTCAGGCTTGCTCTCCCATTCCCTTTTTTTACCCAACATAATCAAACATAGAATTTTACATCAAAAAGCAATCCCTAGGAGCTAAAAGAAATGCTAACTGGCCCTATCGCTACGAAATAGTAAACAGGAGTCTAATATCTTTTATGAGCTACAAAATAATTTTAATCATATGAATAGTATCACCAAATCTGTGGGACTACCTCCACATCTGGTGCTGTCAACAAGCTCAAATACCTTTTCCTTAATTTGAGATGCAAATTCTGATTCAGTTTTATAGCATGCACCTGTCTCCTAGTCTCTCTGGTGATGCAGGCTGCTTCCTGTTATAAAGTGGCACAAGGTGAAAAAATTGAGAAGCTGATTCTCTCTAAAACACAAGGAGCTACCTGGGTCTCCCAAATGGTCCCCAAAGTGTCTTTAGGTCCTTCAAGAAAAGTGAATAATGTGAATGTCCCTCTTATATGTCTAAATGCATGGACATGAGTAAGGTTTTCTGGTATAAAATTTCTGCAAAAGGAGAACCAAACCTGTGGAAAATACAAACCCATTTCAGATGTTTTAATAATTATCTGCTTATTAGTTGTATCTATATTTTAATAAAATTTTATATACTTTTAATATGAAGTTTGAAAGTATCCAAATGGACATAAAACTCTATTCAATGCTTTCCCTGGATTGCAGCTTCTTACACTTAAAAGAATGAAAAAAGTGCTTTAAGACACACAGTTTTTGGTTTGGATGGTTGGGGTTTTTTGCTTTGATAATCCCTCCTGCAGGAATATTTAAAGGATGAGTTAGAAGTGTCAAAATTTTTATTATTCATGTGCAGGCTATCCTTTTCCTCAGCCATTATGTCTCGTGCACTTGCTTGCTTCTAGGAAGCTCATTTTAAATGGCATGCCTTTGTTTTTGTTCATTATTTTAACTAAAATAAGCATCCTGTGATTGTTAGAGCTAAGTTTTTATCTTAATCTTTTGCCCTTTTGTTTGTTCATAAATACCAATTTCTTCAGTGTCCTGGTGAGGCTTTTCAGTCTATATTTAGTGCTGCATATCCAGAAGTCTGACTATGGGATAAAAAAAGACTGATTTCTACACTGCCTTATACCAGTCCTAGTAGAACTAATTAAATTTAGAGATGAAACAGGCTGTCAGCAAGTCGGCATGTTGCAGTTCTCCTAGAAGAGTTGAAGGCAGTCTTTTCCATCAGAATGCTGCAATACCACCTCAGTTCTAGGAGCAAGTTGGTGTAAAAGAGTAATGACTAAATCCACCATCTGAGAAGCCTGGGAGGAAGATGGGTTTAAAGCAACCCAGACACAGTCACGAGGTTTGTACGGAAATTGTGGCCCACAAGGCTGGACAGCAGCATCAGGGGACCCAAGCAACAGCCAGCAACTCCAGATTGGTGGATGCCCAGTCTAAAATAAAGGTTCTCCATATCCGTCCCTCTCCTCTCCTCAAAACTCCTGAGGCAAACTTCAGGCCCACTAAGCACCTCCCCTCCTCATAAATCCACAAAGCTAGAGTTTGTCATGAGGGGAGAGGTCAAGAGAAGAGCACTGTCCTATGTTCTCTCTCTTTGTTGGATCAAAAAGATCAGATGGGATGATGGCAGAAAAACAGTCCCCCTCCTAGACGGATGCAGTACACCTCAGGAAAGAAACAGTGAATAGGCTGTGCTTCTGAACCCTTCAAGGCAGCTCAACATTGGACTCTTTATGTCCCAAAATCTACACTCTCTGCTTTTCCTTCCTTTCTCATTGTTGTAGACATGAAAAAGCATCTGTGAAATGTCTGTGCTTGACATTTCTGAGATGAGTTTCCAGCTCTTCTAGCAGCAGCTAAGTATGTATCTGGCAGTTTGGAGGGCAGGGAAGGTTTTGGTTTGGTTTGGTTTTTTTGTTTTTCTTTAACTTCTGTTGAACTGTGCTGCAGATTTGCAAATTTCTCTCAATGACATACACGTTCTTTCCTGAACATTTTTCTCCAGTCTATGTGACTTGAAAAAGTCCCTAATGAAATCGTCTTCTGTGCCTGCACCATAAACACATGTTAGCCCTAGAGGTACCAATTCCCAGTTGATATGCAAAACCCATCTGCAAGCTCTTGCTTCTTTATTCACTATCTAAAAGGGTCATTTCTCATTCCCTGATGAAGCTTTAACCAGTAAAGGATCACAATGGCTCCATTTAAAATTTCCCTAAACAGCAATAAAACATTATTAATCCCTGCTCCCTCTCTGGTCCCAGATCAACTAACAGCTATCATAAACACAGCAAACTGGGCTATTTGTCTGTGCTTCAGCTCATGTAGGAATAATTTTCTGTTTGATTCTTCAATCAGATCTGCAGACTTTCCATCAGCTGCCTCTTTTATTCTCAGCCCACACAAGACAGTAAAATTGTCATCTTTTAAAAGCAAATATTGTACCTTCCCAGTTACATTTTCATTTAAAAATAAATCAATAGAGTTTGCAACTGATAACCAGATTGTAATTGCTTTTAAGATTCTGGTATCTTTCCCATGAGATAATCTGACAGCACAACAAAATACATCTATTTATTATGAGGAACACTCATATACTCAATCAGCCTGTTTTAAAAGAGGCCCTAAATGAGATTAAGGATTTTAAACAGCCTGGGTAACTTTTCTTCCTCTAAATTTCCAGTAACTTCCAGTGAAGTCCTTCTTCCCTGAGAAGAGTTTTTAAGAATGTTTCAAGACTTTTATTTATATACTTGCTTATGGATATGCATTCCCCTACCAATACAATTAAGTAAGAAACTTCTTTTAGTGTTTCTTTCAGGGAAACTAAAAAGAGGTGAGCCACTTTGTTCTCTGCACAGCTTATCTCAAGACATCCCTCTCTGCATTGTCCCTCTCTACAACCTTCACCACCAGCCTAAATGCAGGCACTGATCCCTGCCTTAACACTTCTGTTCTGCAATCCACTCAAAAGCAGAAGCAAAGAGCTTCTCTAAAATAATTATATCAAATAGTGTCCTAGCACTCTTTGTCTTGCAGCATAGGGCTGTTGTGCTTTTACAATACAGGTGGAATGTTGTTTTCACTCTGGGTTTGGAAAGGAAAATGGATGAAAAGGAAGACAGAAGATGCATGCAAATATGTTTTCCATAGGTTTCTGTAACTCTTTAAAACACTGTTCATTGGATGTTTCTGCTTAAGTCTGAACAAATTCACGGGGGATTTTTTTCATTAAAGAAGAGTTAAGTCTGAAATGCGATATTCTCATGTTTTAATACTACAACATTTCATTGAAGAGATTCAGGTGCAAATGTCCTTCCTGTGATTATCTCCAGCCTGGACATGAAGAAGCTGAGTGAAGGCATTTACCATCCTCCCATTATGTGGCCCGTGATTCCTCTTGTTTCTTGAACTTCCTGGCAGGGGCTAACAGAGTCGTGATGCAACACTGAACTGCCCTGTAGCATGGCACAGCCCTCAGTGCTAGCAACCAAATTGAGTGCCAAACTCCTGCTTTCACCTGGTAACCTTGCTGGAAAGCCATAGTGCTTTAAATGGATAAAGACAGGAAAAATATAGTGATAGGAACTCTGAGAGGTTTTCTTTCTTTTCCTTTTCCTCCCCTACGTTGTATTCTGTTTTCTTGACTGCTCATTTTACTATAGGCACCTAATCATAATCAGGCTCATTCCATTGCAATGGGAGCAGTGCTTTAATGATAGAAAAGGCCAGAAAGCCCCCCTTCTGGAAGCAGGAGTTTTCCCTGCAGTGAGAGACAGCTTTAATGCCAAAGACCCCAGAGTTAAGCCACTTACATCAAACTCCCTGGATAGAACAAGAGCAGTCAGAGTACACTCTCCGTTAGACACATTACAAGCTGTATAGGTTAGAGCATTCTTGGTGCTGCTCCCTGGCCCAAGTCAGCCCTGCAGCGTTAAAACTCAAAGGCAAGGGCAGTGGTGCTGCAGACTCATCCCCTGTGTCACTGCTGGGGGGCTGCACGGACTCTGGCCACACTCAGGGTTACAGCTACTTTTACATTCATACTTTCTTAGAACCGGCTTAATCAGAAATGAAGGTTAAAGTTTATTCCGTTTTAGAACTGCTTGTTCCAAGCAATTTGGTATCATTGTGGGCTCCGGCCTGCAGTGGTTTCCAGCACAGCCGTTACCCCAGCATCGCTCAGGGTCTGCGCACACCAGGCTGCACCGCATCCCACTGCTGCATGGCTGCGAGTGCTGCCCTTGCTGTGCCACGGCTGGGAGGGGCAGCTCCCTGACGTGGGATGGCCTGGTGAAAATGGACATGCACTCAAGCTCCATTAGCACCTTTCTTCCCGCAACTTCCAATGTTTGTTTCTCCTGCGGCACTCTGGTTGCTTAGGAGCGTTAAGTGCATTTCACTGCTGCTTCGCAAAGGCGAAGACACACCCCATCGTGCCAGTGTTATTGTATATAACGTTCTATAATGCTCAAATTACACCAGACCTAGTCAAAAGCCTGATCTACATGGTATGTTCAGGATGAATTGTGGTAAAATACCATACCAACACCACAAAAGAAGTATTCATTCATGTTGTAATGTATTTTATTCTTGTTCTCTTTTTGTTTTGCTAATGAAAAGCTGATTTATGTTGTGAAGCTATAATTGTATGTGGATTTTCATCTGCTGTAGGTCTTTCACCTCTTTAGTTCCCTCACTAGATTTTATAATTCTTGATAACAGAAGGATGCATACAATGTCTTCACAAGATTAAATAAGGCCACATAACTATGCTAAGCTAGTTCAATAGCTGCCTACACAAATGTAAACACCATGTGCCCTGTCTCTAAGAAACGTCGTATTTTTGTTACATCAAAGCAACATTTAAATGGAAATGTGAAATCAGATAAATTATATGTGGAAGAATTTAAGACTAGGTTTATTCAATAAATTACCTTGAATTTGCTGGGCACAAAGGAATAAAAAATAGCTTATCAAATCATATTCTACATTAAAAACTGATTTATTATGAAATATTATAAACTGAACAGATTGTTCTCGGTGACTAGGTCTTCCAAAAGTTTAGAACCAATAAATTTCTCTGAGTTCCCCTCCCTCAGCATGGTCGTGAGAGGGTAGGAGATCCATTGCTTCTTGAGATGTGGATGGTGGGTGTGCCTGTGTAAAGGATGGTACAGTATGGCTCCACCAGCCAGTCTCCTCCTCAGATTCACTTAATACTTCTTGGCCTTTCTACTTCTTCCCTCAGCTCTGCCATCAGGCTGAGCAGATTGTCCACCTGGTCGCACCTCACACAGCTGGTGCTTCTGCAGCCGCTGGGCTCAGGCCCTTTTTGCTCTTCTGAGCAGTGCCAGGCTCTGGCACTCCCTGCACCGAGACCTGGATCCCTGCACACATTCGCAGGCTCTCGCTCTGGGTCACCACGTCCTTTCTGGTGTGCGCACGGGATGTGACTTTTGGAAAGTGGACGAGTTTGGATTTGTGGACTTTTGACGAGTAGAAACAAAGCTTGAGCTCCTTGTGCGGTGCTTGACCACCACCTGAGCTCAGTGCCGGAGCCCTGCGCACCCTCTGGCCGCGGCAGCCCGCGCTGTTCCGCGCCCCGGGGGTGTTTGTGCGAGGGGGCTGGCGAGGCCCCTGCGTGGTCCCTGCGCGGTCAGAGCTCCTCTGGGCCACGGCTCCACCACGTCTCGCTGAGGACCCTGTCTCTGCTCTGGTATCGAGGGCTTGCCAGGTAGGAAAGCTCCGCTTTCTCAGTGCCCTGACGCACAGGGATGTGACTCACTTCAGCTTTGAGGTCCAGGAGGCATTCCAGGCTGGCCAGAGGCTGCTTTGTGATCTGTTCCTAAGCAAGCACCTGAGGAAATCTTCACACCAGCATTTCGGGATAAGCTTCAAGCTCTTAGAGAGTTCCTGTATCTTTTCCCCCTCCTCTCCTCTTCCTTCTCCTCATCCCTCTCCTCTCGTCTTTCCTCCACCTTCCCCAAAAGCTTTTGGGAACTTTGGAATTGGTGGAACAGCAGTGTAGCTCAAGAAGAAGATGTTGAGTTTAGAGTAGTTACAGTATCAGGTGTACATACTCAAAATATGTGGCACAGATTAGCATATTTGAAGTGTAACTTTACAGTGTAGTTTTGGGCTCTTCCTGTTTTATGCTCACATATGCTCAGTTCTTTCCCGTTCACTTCTCTGCTGCTCAAGACCACACCTCACAAATAGTGCTGCAACATCACCATTTCCTTACAAAATAATCATGGTTCCAGCATTTTCTCATAAACCCAGATGCAGCTCAGAGTTAAATGAAGGTGTCACCAGATTAACTAAAAGCAAAATTGCCCTGCATGGATCTTAAAAGCAATTATTGAAGTCCCTTCATCTGAAGGAAGTATTTTCTCTGAAGGTTATTCAGCAGCCACTGCCCAAATATGAGAACTCACAACATTTCTCATGCCTTTGATTGCACTGTTTTATCCCCCGTCAAGAACAAAATATTAAGAACAAAATATCGTATGGTTTGATTTTTAATTCTGCTAGCATATCTGTGTTTGCTCATGCGTAAATAACAAAGATGTTCTCTGCAGTTTCATGTGGGGAACCCCACTGGCACCTTATGTTTCTCAAGCTGTAGGAAAAAATTGTGACCTTCTTGTCCTCAACAATAAAACCAAGACAGCTACAGCTAAGACCTTTATTGGTCTTAAAGAATCCTTCACTCTACAAAGCTCGGCAGATAGCAGTGTTGGTCCAGATCAAATAACCCCTTCAAAAAACAACTGATTTAAATGTCAGAATAAAGTCACTTCAAGTTCTTGGTGATATTCAGAAATTTTCACAAGACTGAATGAAAACCACACTATTCTCTGACATGCCCCAGTCCTCATAGTCACATAGAGTCAAGACTGGAGACTCCTAGAAAAGATGAGAAGTAGAAACAGTTTTCAATGTGGCTGGAGAAATCATATGGTTACCAGATTGTTGGTAAGTCAACTGCCAAGAAACTTATCTGTGAAGAAGTAAAACTCAGTTAACAACTCAGGAGTTACCTAATGGGCATCCTTTCCTCTCGGTGGCTCAAGAATAGGATAGTGCATGCAGTCTCTTCAGAGGAGAAAAGCACAAATGCTGACTCTTTTACTTGAGCTCCAGGAACTAGATGGGATTATGAAGACATCCAGAAAAACACTGCTAGTGATGGTCCACTCTGGGACCAATATGATACCAAACCAAACTAGACAGATGGGAGAAAAAACTTGGCTCCGTATTTTCTGTCCCAAGAGTGAGATGGGAACATGATAGAAATCATGGAGACACATCATTAGTCATATTAATAGAGTGAAATGGGTTTTCCCAGTTTTAAAGAGAAGGATTTTTTAAAAGACTGTGTGACCAGTATTTCCAGTGTTGCGGCAGTAATTTGTTGGGAATGGAGGGAAGTGGAGCTCTAGGGAAGGCAGTGGTTTAAAAATAAAAGGGAGTATGTAAATGAGACAAATATAACATAGACATTAACTCAGCAAATCACAAACAAATTGACCTACAACGACAGAAAAAGTGCAAAGAAATAGCATTCCAATTGGTGGAAATTGCAGCAAGAAGCAACAAGAATTGGAAATTTCTTATTTTAGCAAAGACACTTAATATAATTGACATTACAGACAACTAGTGGGAGGAATTGCATGTCTAGAATGTTAAAAGCAGTGCTTTTAACCTGGTTAAGAGAAATAAAACTGGTATAACACGGGTGGAACAATTACAGCATGTGTCACAGGAACCATTGCTCACCTTAGAGACTTTAAACTACAGTTCAGAGCACACACGCACACATACACAGAAAAAGGGCTGAACATTAGTTATATCACCTATGAATTGGTTTGATTTTCCTTTTTTAGCTCTTATTTTTTGCCATGTTTGACACATATGAGAAGATTGAACATTGTAAACCAATGAGAAGAGTATCTATGTAGACAATAAGACTGTTGTTTTAGGTTGCTATTCTGAAATTTGCGTCTTTGACTTGAATGCTACCTGATGCTGCTGGATCCTGTCTGTTCTGTTCCTATGCCATCTGTTCATCCCTTCAGACTGCAAAGTGGTATTTATCTGGGTTTGTTTTGTTTGGATTTTGGTTTGGTTTTTGTTTGGGGTATTTTTTGGTGGGGTGGTGGTGGTGTTAAGCTTTCTGTAAATGTTCACGCACTTGATTTTGCATTAATGTATAATTGAGAAAAAGTTGGTTTTCTTCTCCCTAAAGTTTCATTGTATACATTCCCACTTGGAAGTCTTCAAGGTCTAACAGTTTTACCTGTTCTAGTTCTTTCTGAATCCTGTAAGGTAAGATTCATGGATTAATGAAAGTGACAGTGATAAAAAGGAGACAGTTCTTCTATTGCGTATGAGGATAGTTTTAGGCAGCTTCATTTGAAAGAAAGGACCAGACAAAAGAGAAGGAACAAGAATGGATGTTGTCATTCTTTGAGAAAAGTTTTAGATGGCCAAAAAGCTACAACCAAGGCAGAGAATTTTTTTTGGTCAAATGGTCCTGTTAAATAAATACAGACCAGATAGGAGTTGTATATACAAAAAAGAAAAAGGAGGAATGGGTAAAATTAGTATGTTGTCTAGCTTAGAGTATAGGAAGGTCTCATAAAAGGAGTTAATATGTTACATAAAGATTTATGTCGGGCTGGGCAAAGAACAAAACAGCTTCCATTTAAATGTTTTAAGAAAAAAAAATAAAATAATGAAATCAAGATGGGCACCTGTTTAATGAACAGCTCTTTCTATCTTATTAGGAGCAACCTTTATATAATAATTTACTACTTTGTATCTGGAAAAAGGCAAGATGAGGTACTTAAAGTATTTTCCTGACAAAGATGAAAAGGCCAGAAGAAGCAGCACACTAGTCTTATAGCAGATAAACACTTGAGACAACAAGGCCGGGTAACTTTTTCCCACATGGAGTAAATTTTCTGTGGAATGTTCTAGACAGTTGATTTTATACAGAAAATATATTCTAGCAGAGGCCAGAGAAAATGTCTGATGCCTGGAAGATCTGCAACATTGTCCACACTTCAGCCGGAGCAAACAAAATGACAGATGGTGGCTTAATTTGATAGCAATCTCAGGCAAAATAGTGGAAAATCAAATAATCAATTGTAGGAGATTCAGCCGACAGAAAATGAGCCATCTTGCATCTACCATGGCAACACATCTGCCACTGCTGTTCTTTAATCTGCCCAAATGCTTAGTGAAGGTTTTTTGCTTTGTAGACAAGAAGAAGATACAGCTAATCTCAAAGGTTAAGGTCTTTGTGGTGTTACCCCCAGCTTTCTGTATTCTCCATGTTCCTTTCTCTTCTTCTTCCCTTTTCCAGAATCAATGCTCTTTAGTTGTAGCTGGAGAAATAGCTTATCCATTGAACTTGGAAAACAAGTTTTGCCAGACAGTGGATTTAATTATTGAGTGGCAGAAGGTTATCTTTACCTTGAAGTCTTGAATGGTGGTAGTAAATTGTGCTTGGCTGTTCTTTGTAAAGTCACAATTGAAAAACGAGTGTTCTAAAATATCTTCAAAGTGCTGGCTACTATGTTGGAATATTTCTTATAATATTATAGGGAAAATGTTGCCTGAAATCTAAAAAATCATGATCAGCTGTAGTTGCTAGAGCTCTAGTGCACAGCAGCTTGCTAGTAGCCTAAGTAATGAGATAAAACATGAAACAGACTCAATTACAGAGCAAGTTTGCACGATAGCAGCAGAAGACTGTAAACAAGATACAGTGCATTGAGAAATCAGCAGAGAGCAGAAATGCACAGCAGAATCCTCACTGAGGTAATCCCCAAGCTGTGAAAATTCAATCATAGAAAAAACACTCTTTTGACCTAACTACAAATGCAAATGCATACTGCACCAACCTTAGAGTATGAGCTCTGTGGCACTCAGGGATCCAGTTGAGTTTTAAAGACTGATCATACTGATAAAGAAAGCGGAATATGTTGAATAGTTAGTCAGAGGGGTGTGTGCGTATGTGTGTAAATGCATGTGTATGTGTATATATATGTCTGTGTAAAAAGAGAGCGTTTGCAGTAACTGATAAAACATCTTGAGTTTCTTAGCTTTTGAGAGAGAACTGTTTCTTAAGGAAGTTTTGAGATACCAAAAAGTATGACACGAGTATGTCACAGCATGAGTAAGACATTGAGTGGAAAATGGGCTAGCAAGGTTTTCAAACTATAAATTGGTTTAAAAAACAGAGTGAATAAACAGTAAAGAATCTTACATGGATAGGACTGGAAGAGACTGCATAGCTTTAAGCAAATAGTCCTGGCACAGAGGTGTCCCTGGTCTCTTTTCTAAAGGTCTTTTGTAACCCAGTCTGGAAGAGATGGCAGGAGGTACCCAGTGCAGCCATTTGCTCAAAGCAGCAGCAGCAAGAAGGCCAGATCATGCGGCTTGGGGCTTTCTCCAGACCAATCTTTGAAAGTTTCAAGAACACAGACCCCACTGCCTCTCTCAGCAACCTGCTCTGCACTGGACTGTCCCTACAGGGAAAAAGGCTTCCCTTTGTATATAATGTGGGCTCCTCCTGTTTGAACTTAGACACACACTCTCTCATCCTGCTGCCTTGCGCTGTTGTGCAAAGCATGGCTCCGTCCTCTTAATGACCTTCCCAGAGGCTGAAGGGAGCTCTGAGGTGCCTTCCCTTCTCCAGGGAGAAGCAATCCTGTCTGCCAGGCTCCCCTTGCCAGGCTCACTCTCCCTACTCAACCTCTTCTTCAGGTTTTGTTATTCCATAAAAGGCCAAAAAGGTGCTCCCATTAATTTCAGAGATTTATAATTTAAAATAGACTACTGTTGATCTGATAGTATCAGGAGGGAGATACTCTGTTCACTGCTTACACAAACCTATAACAGCTCCATTGGTCAGGCAATATCTGTAAGGAAGTCATCATTTCCATTGCAGGATGCTGACAATTGTTGGTCTTGATATCTTGTAAAAGACCCTTTTAATAATGAAAAAGGTTGGACTGCTACTAATTATGAATTGAGGCAATTTTGGCTGGACAGGACATAAATTCATCAGACTTTAGCAGAGTAATGAGTAGGATCTGTTTTCTAACTTGGGAAGTTGATCAGTTAATCTGGGCCAAGTACTTTTGAGTTGTCTGGAGTCACAGAATAATTTAGGTTGAAGATAACATCTGTAGGTCATCTGTTTCAATTCCCTGCTTAGTGCGAAGCCAATTCAGATCAGGTTGCTCAGGTAGCAGCAGGCTGTGCAGTGAACTAAAAGGTGAATTTTTGAATAGTCAGAAATTTCAGGGCTTCAAGCAAAACAAAACAAATAACCAAAAATAACCACCACCACCAGCAGCATATCTGTGAATAATAATTTCACATGATCACAACGAGCTTTCTTTTTAATCTATGAATACAATATTTGTGAGTATTATGTTCAATTAATTTACTCTAAGGTCTGACAAGAAAAGGACTGGTGTTAAGGTGCTTGGAGTTGCAAAACCCTTGGCCTGGCAACTTAGACTTAAATGCCTTGCAACATAGGCATTATATTAAAACAACTCAGGATAATTACTTTTCAGGACTAGCTACTCTTCAAAGCAATTTTTTCAAAAATATATTTAATAGTAAATAGGAATTTAATAGTAGATACTAAATCAAATATATCTCCATTTCCGGACAACAGAAAGTGAAAATACCTTGTTCAGAATATGTGTCATCTTCTCCAAGCCCCACATGCAAATCTCTTACTGAAATATCAATTTCCTCCTTCACCTCTACTTTTTTATGCTCATGCCAAAACACTGGGCCCAATGTAAGTTGCTTCTTAAAAATTTGCTTCAGATTAAAATACTTGATAATTGTCACCATCTTTTATTTTTGAAGTGTTGGAAACAACAGAAACATTACAATAGAGATATAACATTCCCAGAATACATCTTCTTAAATGGGAATCAGATTCACCCAGAATGAATAAACCCATGATGGATGCAGGGCACATTGTGCTCAGAGAAAGGATTTCTCTTCCACTTTGAAAGGGGCCTTATTAACTAATTACACAGTAATGGTCGGAACATGCCGATCCCAGTGAGTAATGACCAGAAGGGTGTGATTTTGTCTGTGCGCACCTTGACCCAGCAAGCCCCAAGTCCTTCATCCTCAGGAAACTGCATTATTCTTATTGGCAAATTAAACTACATATGAGACCAGAGCCTGCAGGTGTATGGACAGCTTAATTTTATTGGCTACTGTGGAAATAGTTGTGTGCACAGAAAAGGGAATGAATGTCGTGCGTGTCAAATGTTATGTATGTCAAGTTAATTGAGAATAATCCCCAGACGTTCTAGTTTCTTCATAGTGACAACAGATTTTCACAACAGTAGTAACATGACTGTTTCATTTCACACCACTGTACTTATTTTGGTCTTTTTTTTTTTTTTAATAACAGTGGTCTATATGAAACCTGAAATCTTTGGTGCTTACTGATTTCAAAACAGTAATTGCAGTCATTCACAAAATTACAAAAACTTTGAAGAAGGAAAGAGCAAAAAAGAAATTAGCTGAATTTTTCCTGCTGCCAGCAGGACTTGGTTTCACATAGAGGAGCGTCCCCCATTAATTAAAAGCAATTAGAACCATGATCCCAAAGTTCCTGGAGAGCTGCGGAATGGCAAGTCCGCGCAGTCAACAGCCTCTTTCCTGAGGGAAAGAACCATTAGGAAAAGGCACAGCCTCTTTCCTGCTGAATATGTTTTTCTTTCAACATCATTTTTCACAACATAAAATATAATAGAACTGCTTTGTAAAATCTCAGCTAGACTAAGTAATTTCTTGCAAGGTGGTTTTCCAAGACAAAATAAAAGGAACTGAACACATCCCCAGACTTGAAATATATTGCTAGTGCTATTACATCTAAACTGGGAGCTAATGGCTTGTTTCATGACAAGTAGCTTTAGCATGTGGTTTCTTCAGCTCTGCATTTTTCAGCACAGTTATTACTGGAGGTTTAACCAAGGCATGGACTACTACTGGCAGCAGTGGCTTGGTTACATTGGTCAGCACAGTGTGGCACCATCGTGGTAACCTTTCAGACAAACACAAGTGGAACATGTGCTCTGGACCCCTGCCATTTTTTAGAAACAATGGTCTTATCATTTATGAAAGAAACTGTATCAAAGCATTGAACATGCCTTCTTGAGAAAGACAGGCTAAATGAGAAAAATGGGAAAGCTGCTACTCCCTAAACCAGCATAGAAATATGACAATGAACAATTCTATGGTGACTTTCAGCTCCAAGGCGGTTTAATTAAACATATCTTGAATTCTTTACTCCAACATTTGTAATTTTAGAAAACAATCTTCGATATTCACGCATTAAGTGTGATTTTATCTGAGTAGACTATAGATTCAAAAGCTAGTAGTATTTTTCCCATCATTGTGTTATCCCAGTCCCTAACAATCATTCACCGATATAATTTAATTTCCTGTGAATAAAAGACAAAAGCAATATTTCAAGCCATAATTTTACAAATGAGACAGCAATGTCCAGAAAGATTTTAAAAATGGACAAGAAAAGCTGAGAGGTAAAGCCTGGGGACAGCAACTTGATCACAAGGTCTGCTTCCTGCTAGCCTGGCCTGTTTCCTTGCCCTGCTGCAGGATGTGAACATACATAGAAGGAGGTTTGGTGTCTCAGCTTTTTTGGTTTTGTTTTGTTGGCATGGTTTTTTTGGTTTATTTTTGATTTTTTGCATGTGTTATAACCACAGAATGGTTTGGGCTGGAAGCAACCTTAGAGATGTTGTGGTTCCAAACCCTTTGCCATGGTATTGGTTTTAATACCAATCCCTGGTCTTAAGGGACAATGTGCTATACGCTCCACAGTGAGGCCCATGCTCAGCCCACTCCTTCCTCTTCTACAAGGATACTCAACTGAAGATTCCCTGTGCATCTCAAGAACCTGTCCCAGAAGTATTTTCTTGCCCGGAGCATGGAATTTTCTGGATGATGAAGTCCCTCAAGTGGAAAGCTTATGATTATTCTGGCAGTGACTTTGTCAATGAAGATGAGGATTTTTGAACTCTGATATGAAATTGAATTGCTCGCCTTGGCCATCATTGTTTGTGAGACATGTTAGCTGCATGGTGTACAATCATAGGCTTCTCACAGCATTCATGTTAAGACAGAGGAAAAAGGAGTTGTGAGAACCTCTACTAGACATGACAGGAATAAGGACCAGTAGAGATATTTCTCTGCTGGAAAAACAAAATAAGAAAGTTTCTGGACTGCCTGAAAACTTCCTGACCAAAACATGAACACAATGCTATACTTACTTTGCTAGCCTGTTTTGAGGTGCTCAAAATACTGGTGAGACAAAAAGATAGATTTGGATCCTTAAGTTTTTCCTAACATTGGTACAAAACTATTAATGCTTATGTATGTCTTGTCTAGGTAAAAGCTCCATCCTATGCTCTCTGCCCATAGGTTTAGAAGTTCCAAGATCTGGGGTTTCTGCCAAAAGGAAAGGATGGAAAACTATTTGTAATCTCTACAGAAGTATGGCATAAATATCTCATTTCACATCCCTGAGGATGCACAGTGTGAGGAAGGGAACAAAGTGGGGAAAATAGAGCCTGGGTGACTCACTAATATACAGACCTACATAAACAGAAGTGTCTGTCTAACCGGGATCCAGAAAGTTTTCTCTCTGTGTGTCGAGATCTTCAAGTCCTCACTTAAAGTCTATAATACACCCTGATATTACAGGTTTGCAGATGGTGGGTCAGGGCACAGCTTTCTGTGGAGGTGTGGATACTCTTGATCTCCCATGGTGCGGATAGAGATTCAGCAGACCACGAACAGCCTTCTGCATTTCTGTTGGGAAAGGGCAGATCTAAGTTTCAGTAAGGCCATTTCTTGAGTTTGTTAGCTCTAAACAAAAATCACTCTAATTTTGCCTTAGAAACAAGAAGAGAACCCTAACAGCATAACTGTCAGGCAGGACTAATCACCTGTGTGCCACACAGAGCTGTTAGAGTAGTTAGGATTTGCCTGATACTGTTCTGCCTGAGAGATTATTTATATACCTGCTTCAACGGCAACACAGAAAGACATCAAGAGTTTTCAGCTGTTCTTACTTTGAGTCAGAATGAGATTTCTTCAGGGATGCTGATCTCCAGTGGTTTTTGCCCCTACTTTAAATATACTTATGACAAAACAATGAAGAATTGTGGGGCCATTGAAGTGTAGTGGATTCACCTGGGCAGATGCCAGGCCCCCACCAAAGCTGCTCACTCATTCCCCCCTGCAGCTGGACAGGGGAGAGAAAATGAAGAGTCCATGGGTTGAGATAAGGATCTGTGTTAGGTTAGCATGATCTGGCTTTTAGTGGGGGCGGATGAAGCCACAGAGGCTGCTTCTGAAAGAGGAGCTCCTCAAAACTTCTGTGTCCAGCAGAGCCAATCCCTAAAGGCTCTGACGACTGACATTTTGGCTGGCCCATAGTTAGCAATGCCTCTGAGAAGGAAAAAAATGCGCCAGTCTCTTTTTCTCCATGCCCTCCCGTGGGTGAGGGGGCGGCCAGGGCCCTTCCCGGGAGGGCAGCTGGGGCGCTTCCTGGCAGGGCAGCTGGGGCCCTTCCCAGCGCGGCTGCTGGGGTTGTGCTGCCAGGGGAGCCATCATGGCACCGCAAGCAGCTCCATGGCCAAGACCAAGAGCAGCCCCATGGCTGGGGCCAGAAGCAGCCCCACGGCCCGCGCTTGAGAGCGGCCAGGGCCAGAAGCAGCCACGCGGCTGGGGCCATCTTGGCACGGCCAGCGATGGACTTTGCCTGCCTGGCCACTTCTATCCTGCCACACCTCAAGCAAAGGGACAGAGGCGGCGGCAGCAGCTTCTCCTTTTTGGCACCCCGCACAAAGAGAGGCACTAAATGGAGCCAACACCACGGTGGCCAGCACAGCCCCCGTGGTGCTGGCGGGGACCACATGACCAGCAGGGATAGTCATGGCGAGCAATTCCCCGATGCAGAGCCCAGAGAGGATCAACCTTTCCCTGCTGCAGAGCTCTATAAAAGCTTTTCAACTGATAGAACTTGAAAACAAACAAACCTACAAACACCAATTCTCTCCCGAGTCAGAGAAAAAGAAAAGGTGAAAACATGTGAGGAGAACAACGTGGCGACACCAAGGTCGGTGCAAAGGAGGGAGGAGGAGAAGGAGGTACTCCAAGCATCGGAGCAGAGATTCTTATGAAAGCCGTGGTGCAGACTATAATACAACAAACTGTTTCCCTCTAATTCATGAAGTGTATCGGGGGATGCAGAATTCACCTGCAGCCCATGAGAAAAAGATACTCATGCTGGATGCTGAGCATGTGGGTACTGAGAAGCTGTGATCTGGTGAGAGGCTTGAACAGAGAGAGAGAACCCTTGCGTTCAGAGACAGAGGAAGAGAACTTTTGCTTTTATATTAGAACAGCTCATCCTTAAAACACTGTACCCCTTGAAATAATGGCCCATGAAAAAGCAGTTGTGGGAAGGCTGCTTTGCCCATGGGAGGGATGCACGTTGCAGCAGGTTCAGGGAGGACTGCTACTACTGAAAATTAGAACCACGCTGGAAAAGTTCACAGAGAGCTGTCTCCCGTGGGAGGACCCCATGACTTAGCAAAAGAGACTCCTCTCCCCAAGTGAACTGAAGAAAGATTTTTTAAAAGTTACAAACTGACTAAAAACCCCATGTTTTGTCTCCCTATGCTGCTGGTGGGAAGGAAAGAAGGGCTGGAGAAGGGAAAAGGTGTTCTAAAGTTTTATCTTTGTTCTCATTATCCTCTTTTAATTCTGTTAATAAATTTTTTCTTTATACCTTTTAAAGTTTTAAGCTTGTTTGGCCCTTAAAGTATTTTCTCCTAATCCTTATCTCCCACCATGAGCCTTTTAATTTCCTTTTCTTTCCCCCTTCTTTGCTGAGCTATAGCAGAGGAGAATGAGTGAATTACTTTTTTCGCAATGTACTGCTTTTTAGCCAGCATCAACCCACAACAGGACCAGGAGAGATCACTCACCAAATACCATCAGAGGCAAAAGAGGTGCCACTTAGAGATACGAAGTGAATTTATTATGAACAAAATCAGAACAGGATAATGAGAAGTAAAATATGTCCTTAGAAACACCTTCCCAACCCTGTTCCCTCCTTCTCAGCTCTACTTCCTACCGCAGTGGCACAAGGAGACAGGGAATGGAGTTGTGGTCAGTTAATCACCTGTGGCTTCTCTTGCTGCTGAGGAAGAGGAGTTGTTCTGCTGCACCATGGGGTCCCTCCCACAGGAGACAGTTCTCCATGAACTTCTCCAATGTGAGTCCATCCCACAGGCAACAGCACCCCTCAAACTGCTGCAGCACTGGGTCACTCTTCCATGGGTGCAGTTCTTCAAGCACAGGATGCTCCAACATGGGAGCTAGGCTCGTCTCTCCAAGGGTCTTCCACAGGCTCACAGCCTCCTCCAGGCATCCACCTGCTTTGGTGTGAGTCTCCTCTAAGGGCTGCAGGTGGATCTCTGCATCCCCAGGACCCTGGACATCTCATCACCCAGACCAATGCAGCTGGCTCGGCACTGGAACCAGGATCAACATCCCATCAGCTGGGTCAGCATTGGAACCACAATCGACATGCCATCATCTGGATCAGTGCTGGAAAAGGCTTCCCCATGGATGGAGGAGCTGGAAGAGTTCATCCAGGATCTGCTCCAAGTGCTGAGATCAGGCAGGGCTGAGGAACTGCTGGGCTGTGGCCTCGAGAGCATGGAGCAGATCGAAATGCGGCACCCGGAGATACAGGAGGAGGCCCAGGGCATCATCGAGGGTCTGTATGAGGTCAAAGCCAAGACAGATGGTGCTGATAGAGCTGCCGGAGCTGCAGGAGAGGTGAAAATGGGATTAGGAACACAAGGATAACACCCATCCACCAACGCTTCACTACGACCCCAAAATCACAGTGCCCTTGGACATGGATGAGCCTCTGCACTCACAGGCATTATCAGCAACTTCCTTTGGAGTCTTGTGGTCACAGAATGGGGACCCCAGGATCCCTGGAGACCACCATGGACCCCCACCAGCATGAAATCCCTCCAGTGCCCACAGAATGGTGACCCTGGAGACCCCCTGTAGCTCCCCCTGCTACCAAAACCAGGCCATGCAAAGCCGATACATTCCACCCCTCGCCTCCGTGAGTCATGTATGGAAGAATTATCATTAAAATACACATTCATCACACAAGCTTCACTTAAAACAACAAAAACAATCAAACTAAACAAAAGGAAAAAATCCTGACACCAAAACCAAAATAACATCACAACACGGAACAAAAATGAACAATTTACACAAACTCCACCCCTTGACTCTTCACCACAAGAACAAAAATTCCCACAATCATTCTACTCTATAATACTATTCAGTACTTTTTCTATCTGTTACTTCTCCCAGTTAGTATCCTTATCAAAATCTTCATGATTGCCTGCATTCTCCACCAAAAAGACTGTCATGGGTTAACCTGGTATGTTGGTTTTGCACGGCCTGCTTTTGGTAGCAGGGGGACCACAGAGGTGGCTTCTGTGGAAAGCTTCCAGAAGCTTTCTCCATGTCCAGCAGAGCCAATCCCTGGTGGCTCTGAAGATGGATGTGCCACTGGACAAGGCTGGGCCAATTAGAGATGGTGGTTAAGCCTCTGTGATAACATATTTAAGAAGAAATCAAAACAAAGGTTGGTGGGGCAGTTTTAATTCTAGAAGCCAGAGAAGAGGAGGAGGTGAGAACATGTGAGGAGAACAACATGGAGACACCAAAGTCAGTGGAGAAGTAGGGATGAAGGTGCTCCAGGCACCGGAGCCAGGATTCCTCTGCAGGCTGTGGTGAAGCCCATGGTGAAGCAGCCGTGCCCCTGCAGCCTGTGGAGGCTCTTGGGAATGCAAAGACCCACCCCCAGCCCATGGAGAAGGTGCCCATGCCGCAGCAGGTGGATGCCTGGAGGAGCCTGTGAGTGGAACAAAACCTTGGGTGACAAACTGACCAAAATCCCCACTCCTATCTTCCTGTGCTGTTGGTGAGACAGAGAGAGGGTTTGAGGAGAAAAAGGTGGTTTTTAAGGGCTTATTTTACTTCTCATTATCCTGCTCTGATTTTGTTTGTAATAAACTCACTTCATATCTCTTAAGTTGAGCCTGTTTTGCCCTTGGAGTGTTTCCTCCTGGTCCTTATCTCAAGTCATGAACCCTTTGTTAAATTTTCCTTCCTCTGCCCAGCTGCAACAGGGGAGGGTGAGTGAGCAGCTTTCCTGGGTGCCTGGCATTTGGCCAGTGTTAAACCACAACACCTGGGCAGATGCCAGGCCCCCACCAAAGACACTCCCTCACTCCCCACTGCAGCTGGACAGGGGAGATAAAATTTAACGAAGGGTTCATGGGTTGAGATAAGGACTGGGAGAGAGCACTCATCAAATACCATCACAGGAAAAACAGGCTCAACTTAGATATATGAAGTGAATTTATTACTAACAGAATCAGAGCAGGATAATGAGAAGTAACATAAGCCCTTAGAAACACCTTTCCCATCCCATTCCCTCCTTCCCAGCTCTATCTCCTACCCCAGTGGTGCGAGGAGACAGGGAATGGGGTTGTAGTCAGTTCAGCTGGGGCTTGTCTCGCTGCTGAGGGAGAAGAGTTGTTGCCTTGCTGTGTTGTGGGGTCCCTCCCATGACCCTCTCCAACATGGGTCCGTCCCACGAGCAACGTCTCTCTGCGAACTGGTGCAATGTAAGTCCATCCCACAGGCACCAGTCCTCCTCATACTGCTGCAGCAGTGGGTCACTCTTCCACGGGGTACAGTCCTTCAAGTACAGGCTGCTCCAGGGCCCCACTCTCCCCGCATCTCCCACAGGCTCACAGGCTCCTCTCAGGCATTCACCTGCTCCACGGTGGGCTCCCCCAGGGGCTGCAGGTGGATTTCTGCATCCCCAGGACTCTGGACCTCCCTCAGCTGCAGGGGCACAGCTGCCTCACCATGGGCTGCACCAGGGGCTGCAGGGGAATCTCGGCTCTGGCACCTGGAGCACCTCCTGCCCCTCCTCCTTCACTGACCTTGGTGTCTGCAGGGCTATTCTCCTCACATGTTCTCAACCTGCTCTGTTCTGGCTGGAATTAAAACTGCGTAACTTTTTGTTTTGATTTCTTCTTAAATACATTCTCACAGAGATGTTACCACCATTTCTAATTGGCGCAGGCTTGGCCAGTGGCATGTCCATCTTTGGAGTCACCAGGGATTGGCTCTGATGGACATGGTGGAAGTTTCTGGCAACTTCTCACAGAAAGCTACCTCTGTGGCCCCCCCCCCACCCCCAATATCAAAACTAGGCTGTGCAAAACAAATACATGAAGAAATGCAGCTGGGTTTGATCTGACAGGGTCAGGTTCTGTGGTGTTTCATCAGTGTATCAACATGTTAATCTCTCTGGTAGTGAATTTTCTTCTGTGTTGTTTGAAAATTCACAGATTATGTTTCTCCTGAAAAGTACGGTCTCAAGGCTTTCAAATAAAAGGTCAATTATCTGATTTGTCCTTTACTAGGTGATAGATCTGCTTCTGAGGTTTAATCTTCAGCCAAAAATAAGGGGCAAACTTCTGATCACAGCTAGATTGTCTTAGCATAATATATCAATTGTATAATTTAAAAATTGCTATGTATTTTTGGGTTGGATAAAATAACGTAGGGTTTCGTAGAACTGTAGAGCTCAGAAGGTGCATAAGGGCTCCCTTTGCCACCTGCTGAAATACAACCACCGGTAAAGACAAGCCATCTCTGTCACAGACAAGAGTAAAACAAGAATGGTTGGCAGACATCACCTTCGAGAGATGAGGACACCAAGGCTGGCAAGTGAGGATGCTGACAGCTGAAACAAAGCACCAAGAGACACTGATGTTCAGCCAGCACTTGGTCTCTCTAAATCAAAACTGGGTATTTTTCTGGAAGATAAATCGTACATAGATCAACGAGTCGGGGTGAAGCTTTATAGCATGTGGCATATGGGTCAGACTAAGTAACTAAAGGTGTCTTCCAGCATTTATATTGATTAGTCAGCTGACCAGAGGAGTGAATGGCAGACCATGCATTCAGTGAGAACCACAGGCAGGAACCAAGGCAGGCAGGGCATATGAAATCCTGACCTTCCACTGTGCAAATCACTGCCCCTTAAATAAATAAAGCCATAACATATTATATAGGAAGATACACAGGATCCTGATTTTGCCCCTGTGTGGTAGGGCTTTTTTCCTTAGGAAACTCTCTTTTTCTCTCCATGCTTTTTGTTTGTTTATTTGTTTTATCATGAGACAAAAGATAGGAGCAGTATGCAACTTTCTTTTGTAGCTCATGATTTTATATTCTACATCTGAAAATGAAATGTAGCATGAAATTTACTTTTTGTAGTAATGTGAAATTGGATCAAGTAAAAGCAATTTCTGTACTCTCAGCAGGGAGAGCCCTTTAAAATAGGCTGAAAAGGCCTCCATTCAGTTTAAAAAAAATAACCATCAGATTTGTATCTTGTCTCACAGTGATTTTATTACCTTCTGATATATGACTGATATTGAATTACAGATGGATCACCATATCAAGCCACAAAATTATGAGACTTTCCTTTTGCTCTAATGTATTGTTCAAATTCTTTCTCTCTCTGACTCAATAAAAAGCATCAGGCTCTACGCAGCTGCAGCTAAAAGAACTTCCACCATAAAACATTGGCTCTGTTTGCAGCAACTAGGACAATGGTTTTTATTTTAATAACAGTGTTCAGTGATTCATGTTAATAAAAAAAATCCTCAAAAAGTATAGGCCTTCAATGCTTGGATTTTTTTTTTTATTAATTATTCTCCAATTTGATTATGATAGTACAGTTCAGAAATCTCTGGGAAAAGTGTCATATTATGACAATTACTGTTATTCACCCTCAGGCTAGCAGAGCAGATCAGCTGCCTGGGAAGTTGCAGCAAAGTAAGGAGGAAGCATCACAGCCTCTTAGCCGGTGGCTTCCCCTTGCACTTGGTCCTGCTGTGCGAGCTGGGTGACAAACACAGGAGCTGCCACAGCCCTGCCCAACTCCCCCCACACATCTGCCTGGCAGCATCACACAGCAGCATATGCTCTGCCACAGCCCACAAGGTACAAAACAGCCCCGGGGTACAAGAGAAGCTCTTGAATGAGCTTCTGATAAGATGCTATTTACCAACCTCATTTAAAAAAAAAAAAAAAGGCAAACCAAAAAACAAACACCAAAAAAAACCAGACCTCATCAAATAAAACAGCTCTGAGACTAAACTGATCCCTAGAAGTCCTCCAAAATACCCTCCTCACAGTGAATATTAAATAGGACTAATACACACAAGTTGGCAGAATAAGTGACGTGTGGGTTCCGCCACGCATCCATAATGCTGGCAGCCCTCTGCATGGGGAAAATGAGTCCACTCAGAGAGAACTCTCTTCTTTGCATTTCACATTGCCATGCAGAGTACCTAGCAATACTGCTGAGCCCCTGTGGTTTAAGTAAATAAACAGTTCCAGTTTGTAATTAATACAAAGCAGAATGATAAAATATAATGAAAAATGAGACCTTCATCAGGCCAGAAATAATTGTTTCTGACACAGCACTGAAGAGTGATTTGTCCATGTACAAGAACAATGCAAACTGTGAAAGCTTTTATACATGAACAAATTAAAATTATCTGGTTGGAAATTACACATACACTCATAGTATACACAGAGATTTCACTGACAAAATTGCTGTTCCTCTGAAGCCATAGTGGTGGAATGATTAAACTCAGACAAGTACTCAGACGCTTGGGTTCACTTGCTCAGACAGCCTTACCACAGGAAAGGGATTAGCAACCAGTAACACCTTAAGCAGGTACAGAATGAGCTCCCAGACAGCAAAGCTGCTGTTAATTTTGAGAAAGTCTGTTTCCATGGTTTCTACAAAAATATTCCAGGTAACATCAAACCACTTGCTCATCCTGTTTCAGTGACATTCCCCCTCCTGATGGTGATGGTGCAGCAAAAATCCTTGCCCTAGCATTCATGTCTTTCAACTGGAGATTGTCCATTCCATGTCAGGGAGCCACAGGCTGAGCTCCGTGCACTCTGCCGTTTTGCAGAACAGGTGGGTGATGATGCCCAGGTCACTATGGTTGTCCTGGTGTCCATGAGCCCCAGAAAGGGCTCAAGGCCTACTGCATCACTGGAGCCCTAAAACTTCCCAGTTGCCACTCCAGGATGCAGTCACCAGTTTAAACCCCATGATTCCCTCCTCACCTGCCACATTCAGTCATCAGCACTCCATGTCCCTGCAGTCAGCTGTAAAGATCCTGTGGATCCCAAGGGCCTGCCCAGATCCCCATAGCACTAGGAAACTTCACCTAGAAGGGTGTGAGCACACAGCATCTGCCTGCGGGCCCAAGCCACCAGTTCTGGGCTCTCCTG
Source organism: Callaeas wilsoni (assembly GCA_013398955.1). Taxonomy (NCBI): domain Eukaryota; kingdom Metazoa; phylum Chordata; class Aves; order Passeriformes; family Callaeidae; genus Callaeas; species Callaeas wilsoni. Next base: position 43,819 of record VWPU01016597.1, on the reverse strand, counting down.
GAACACCAGTTCATAAAGGATAATGAAATACCCCTGAGGGTGGGGAGAGGGTGAGTGTGACCATGCTCAGAAGTGTGGTTGGAGCTCACATTCATCAGGTTGTGGTCTTACCTCATCCAGAAGCTAACATTAAACAACATTTGTACAAAATAGGAAAAACTGTTGCTAACATAATTTGAATTTAAATTTAATGGCTTACAACAAAAGCAATTTGTCTGCAGTACAAATTAATGTGGATTAGAGTAGGCACACATCAAAATGGGTGGCTCGTAAGGGCGTGAAACACCCTGTAGCAGTTAGGCATTGGAAAGCACTGGCAAAGAGCAGTGGAATTTTTCTCTTGAAATAGAGTATGGATAAACTAAACAACAGAAAGAAGAATTTTTAAGGCTAAGGGGTGTGTGTTTGGCACTACAGCAAAAGGTGCAGAATGCCAATAATAGTGTCAGGCTGGAAGTGGGAGGACAGTGGTAAGCCACAAGAGTCTCTGGAACAGTCCGTCAGCCTGGACAACAGGCAGGATGACATGCTGAAGAGGGCTTGGCAGACATGTGAATAGGAAAACAAGAAGTGACAGACAGGGATAGTGGGAGACTGTATTTGATGGCTCAGGAAGGCTTGATTTCTATTTGCGCATCTGTAGGCAGACAAAGTTCAGGCTGAAGTTTGCTTGGTTTTTTGTGGTGCTGATGTTGTGTGGCACCAATGAAGGGTGCTTTTATCCTTGCTGTCTCTGCAAGAGGTTCATTCCCATCATCACATGTGACACAGCCTCAGTTTCACAGCTTTTTATTAAGGCCACCAGAACTGTAGCCATTAATAAAACCCAAAACTCAAAACAGTTCCCATCTAAGCAAAGTAAAATGCTCTTCTGCAACTACGTTTTTCTCTCTGATGACATACTATAGAATGACCCATACCTGACTGAAGTACCATGGAAACCCTTAAGATACTACCCTGATGGGGGTTCTGTATAAAATCCATACAATCCTGATTAGAAATGCATACACAGAAGGGAGATGTTAATACTATGCATTAGAGCCTCTGCAGGGGCACACTGTGAATTGCTTTTTGTAGTGCCTTCTAAAGTTTATTCTTTGGTGTAAATCTAAATGATGTGAAAGAAAAAACAATTTCACAATTTCTGTTCAGATCATCTGGGAAAAGATTGTTTAATGTCATTAATATTATAAAAGAATTAATTACAAGCCCACAGTTTCTTGTATAAAGCAGTCCAACTCTGTAGACTCAAGGGTTTTTTGAAATATCCTTGCAGTCACATCATTGGAAGAGCCTGTTGGTGTCTCATAGCACCGTCCCCACAGCCTGCTTTGGTTCAGCACTGGGCACTCTGTGGATTTTGCTGCATTGGTGTCCACAAAGGGTTGGGGTGTTCAACGGGACCAGCAAAACCTGTGTCTTTGTAACAAGGGAGAAAGCTGTTGTTCAGCCATGGTCTCTAGGTCTTAGAAGCATCAGCAGCAGAGACTACATGCGTTCATGCACGACTGTTGTGTGAGAGACTAAACTTCCATGAACACTGCATGATTTTGAAGAATAAAAAAGTGACATTGGGTGCATTCATTGCCTTGATAGTCCAAAGAAGCCTTCATTTTCCACTTTGAGTGATGGCACTGATCGTGTTCTTCACCACCAGCATGACTGCTGCATGTTCTGGGTAGAAAGAAGGAATTACATCTAAGGGGTTACTAGCATACACACCTTAGCTCCAGTGTGATGAAAGGCTGTCCTCAAAGGACAAGGCAATTATTCCTCTTTCAGGGAATGAATGTGGAGGATTCCTGCAAACTGGAAGAGTGACAAAAATGTTCCTAACAATTCAGACTGATTTGATTTTGCTTATGAACAATGACAAAGCTGTCCAGAAAACCTCACCTAGCACAGCGGCTTCTGCTGTTTCAAGACACAAGAGTCCCACATACACATGGAAGTAATGGTGACCCTGATGATGCACCTCTGCACAAGATGCTGATGTTACAGATCCACATGCTTCTCATTTAGGAAGGTGGCAGGTTGTGAAATGGGCAGCTTTTAATAACCCTCAGTCACAATGTCTATCTAGACTCTTTGTAAAGGATCCCTAAAAACAAAATGCCAGACTCCCACAGCTACCATTAGAGATGGTCCTGTGCACATCTATGATTATAGATAATTATTAGCCATGGTTATGAACAATTTATTGACCTTTTGGATTTCTTTATTAAGTTAACCATGATTATTTTACTAGCTTATCCATGGTAAAGCGCTTAAAATCAAAAATGTAATGTAGAGTAAATACATTTATTTCGAAGCTGTGTTTTTCAAACAAAAACAAAAATTCTCTACTGAAAGATAAAAATGTAAGTAGGAAATACTGTTCTGAAGAAAGGACAACTGCTGCCACTGACACACCCCATCTACCTGCCTGCATGTACACAGGCATGTCTGTTCAGTTCCAGGCTTTGGGATTGCCCAGAGACTTGTCTTCTTGCTAGGCCATTGTTCTCACTTTCTGTCTGGCCTTGCTGGCATTTCCAAAAGAAATCTCCCTGACAGATGAACTAGTTTGGTGTTTCATCTTCTATTAACCAAAACTGATCACTAGAGTATCCTGCTGCAATAGAAGAGGAAAGAGCTAGGGGGTGAGGAGCTGAAGACCTATTGACTGACCTGAGATTCAGATACAGAATCAATGCTTTCACAATATTTTTGCTCACAGCTAAGCTTTTTTTTTTCATTCTCCTACCATGCACCAAAAAAAAAAAAAAAAAGCAGTAAAAAAGCAGAATTGCATGCTGCTGATGCCACATGGGAAGCTTCACAGCTTTCATGTGTCTGCTTTCCATCCAGAGCAAGCAGAGCATAGAGAGCAGCAGCATGAGTAGTAAGAAAACGGACATGATGCCTCATTTACCTTCCTTCATAGTCCTAGAAGTTGTAGGTGCTGCACCCCTGTTTATATATTACTCTCAGTCTATAGTCAATTATTTATGAAGTTTTCAGAAGACGTTCAAACAGTTAGTGCAGAAGCATACAAAAAGAACATGCTTGTTAAGAACAGACCATACTCTTAGACAATGCTGCATCACATTCTCCCAGAAATGCTTAATTCTCAAAAAATTCAGCATTGTTTCAGTGTGTACACCATCCTGTCAAAATTATGATTTTTTTTTTTCCAAGTTGTTTATTCAGTGGCATTTGCCTACCCTTGAAGAATATAACACAAGAAGGTAGCTAAAACTTGTTTTTCTGTTCCCAAGCACTGAGCTTCTAGAGTTAATGCTATACACAGTGCATTCAGCAGGTCCCATCACTTACTGTGGGAGAAGTCTCAAATCCAGAATCTTGTCCCAGGCAAGGACAGCACAGTGCTGAACATCAGAGAGACAGTTAAACAAACAATTTTTTTGTAAACAATTCCCACTTGGTGGATGTTATATTTTGAGCTATCACAGGCCTGGTTGATAAGAGTTACCGTGTTTGAAGAGAGAGTTTATTCTAAGCAAAAAAATCTTCACTTAAATAGAACTTTGTGGTTTCATGAATGAAGTCTGTAAAAAAGTGCATAGCAGATGGCTACAGGAGGGCAGTTTTAGTGATGATAATTTTGTGAAGATACAGCCTGGGATAAAAACTTTACAAAGCAGCATCTCTCACTTCTCAGGGGTATTGGCAGGGCAATGGGCAGTGGTACTCAGTACAGATAGGAATGCTGAGCTAGGGGGACTGTCACGATGACCAAGTGCCAGGCAGCAAGTGTCAAATTTAGAGGGGCCCCAGGACATTCACCCATTTGCCAAGACATTCTCAGGCCACAGAGCATCCACCTCTGCAGCAAACTCAGAGCCTGTTATGATAAACAAGATTCACCCATTGAATCTGGGGAGAGACTGGGGACATCTGGGGCTCTCCAGTAACTGCAAATTGACGTGGTATTGTAGCTGTTGCTATTTCCTGCTGGTGTTTAAAACACCGCAGAGGTTTAAGAAGAGCAAGACAAGGAAACATGCACTGAGACTCTTTTGAATGCCGCAGCAGCAGCCATGCATGTTACCACTGCCCTGGTTCACCAGTCACTATCTTGCGTAAAGCCAAAGAGAAGTGTCCTTCCCAGAACCCAAGGGAGCTCAAACACGAGTAATGACAGTACAAAAACTGTGTCAGCAGTGGCACAAACCTCATCCCTTTTCCCTGAGAGTTCCTCCCTTCACCTGTTCTGCCCCTCACATGGGGCCATGATGCTCCATCTTAAAACAAACCCAAGCCCTCCACTTCTGTGACCAAATGAGCTCTTCATATCTTGCCTCTTCAGATACCCAGAAATCATCTTCTATATGAAAGTATAAATTTATCTATGACCAACACATAATCATTTGATCCTGAGCTAATATGTTTCAGCTAAAAAAGCCTTTTTACTCTCCTCAGCATCTACCACCCAACATATTTATTAAGAGATATTATATCTCCTCTGACCTTTGTTCGACCTGGCTAAAGGAGCTAAGCTCATCAGAGGAAATGTTGTAATTATTTTAAAATACAATTACCAGTTCTGTTAACAAGAGTGAATAGAGAGACTACAAAGCCAGGGGACTTCAGTAGTAACAATTAAAATGGGAAGGTGCCTTAGAGGTTTTAGCTGGAGACAATCATTAATTTCCCAAATACGTGTTTCCCTATGAGACACAGAAATGAACAAAGTCTTCTACTAAAGATAAGGATAATTCATTTTACACTCCACAATATGAAACCTGTCCAGCACCCAGCCAGCCTCCAGCTGGAACAGCTCTTTGCACGTCTTCTGGTCTTTGCCAGCATGGATCTCAGGAGGCGCCTCCAGCCATGGCACGGGCAGTGAGTGCATGAGCTGTGGCGGGAGGCAGAATACTGGCTGTGCCAAGGAGCACTGTTCCACAGGTTATTAGTGAATTTGTTTTCCACTGACATAGACCATTAGACCCACTTGGCTTCATGTCTAATCAAGTCTCTTTTCAATCTTTTTTGAAAGAAAAACCAACCCCCAATTTCTTTTCTTTATCCAAGTTGTGATTTTAAGACACTTGTGTTTTTACTTTGACATGTCAGAAGTTGTATGGCAGCTAAAAATTAACTGGGAAATCTGACCCCACACTGAGGAAGGGGCCTATCATTAAAACAGAAGCAGTCTATATGCCAAGTACTCAATTTCCAAAAAAGAACAGCAGGAAAAAATTTCTGATTTTAATGACAGTCTCCTCCAAGAAGGCAGTGGCTGAACGAACTGGACATGAAGCTGTGACTGGGACATGGCAGTGCTCACCAACACCTGGGAAGAGATGCCCTGCTAGGGCACCCTTGAGGCATTTGCCTCCTTGTTCAAATTAGAGCCCTGCAGAGGCGAGGGGCACATCACTAATACAAACCCACTCCAGCAAGAAGGATTAATCAGCTGCTGAGCCCTCTACCCACTCTGTCTCACTGTGCTTAAATCATGGTGAGTCTTAGAACATCTCTATGTGTCCAAGAAATGCACTATCTGTAGATAGATAATATGTGTCCGTGTAAAAGCCTGTCGTGGCTTAAGTCCCCCTGGTAACTAAGCACCATTAATTTAGTAATAACACAGCCACTCGCTTACCCTCCACACCGCAGCTCCACCCTGGTGGAATGGCAAGGAGAATCAGAAGTAAAACTTGTAAGCTGAGATAACTGAAAAGGAGCAAAATATAACAATATTAATAAAATGAGATAAAACTCATGAAGAAAACAAGTGATGCACAATAAATTGGTCACCACCTGCTGACCGATGCCAAATCTTGTCCCCAATACCTGACTGACCCCTTTTCAGGTAATTCCCAGTGTTTATGTGCTGGTCGTGTGGGTCTGTGTACAGAATATCCCTTTGGCCAGTTTGGATCAGCTCTTCTGGCCATGCTCCCCTAGAGCATGCAGCTTTTTGCACCTGCTCACTGGCAGAGCGCAGGACACTGAAATATCCTTGAAATAGGGTAAGCATTAATTAGCAACAATCAAAACACCACTGTGCCTCCAACATGATTCTCATACTGAGTCCAAAACACAGCACTGTACCAACTACGAAGAAGAAATTATCCCAGCCAAAGCCAGGACAAAGTTTCTTCTATAAATACTAGAGAAACTGCTTCCATTTGCATAGAGGAAGAAAAATATCTTTGCCCTGCAGTCTGATGAAGCTTGTAAAAGCTGTAGGAGATTACTACTCTTCCTCATCTGTAGCTCATTTTTCCCAAACTGTTACATTTTCATCCATGGGCAAAAACATGCTAAAGGAATACTACAGCTCTTTGATGGCAAACCACAGCCTACATGCTGCACATGGCCTTCTGGGCCTTAGGCCCAGTCCTGGTGCATCTCAGGGAGGTTACAAGAGAGGACACAGCTTTACATTCCTGGCAGAAGCTGGAGTGAATGGATCCAGATGACAATGAGCCTGTCTGCAGGAGGTGCTGAGACACTTGAATCGCACAAGAGCCTAGGGCATTGTCTTGGGGTGATTCTATGACCATACTGTATTCCCCATCGTCTGCTTGATTTCTAGTGTACCTTTAAATTGCAAAGGGGGGAGAGAGAAGCCAAAAGAACTCTTCAAAGCGACTAACTTGACCTTGCAATTAGAATGTTTTGCATTCTTTTCTCTCCCGATTCTGACAACATTTAGTTAGTTAAGAGACCTTTTGCTCTCTAATCTCTTCGGCTTTCAGCGGAGAAGGGACTGTGATCTGCCTCAGTGGCTTCTTTACCTTTTTAGACTGTTTTTAGCTTGCTTTTCATCTGAGACCGGCTGTCATCTCCGGACCTGCTCGGCGGGACCCTCCAAGGGGGGTCGTTGGACCCTGCCTGGCCGACCCGGCCCAGCTCAAGACTGCAAGTTTTACCTGCAAAAAGAACTCTAAAATCCATAGTCCTCTTTTAAGAGACGGGGAGGAGGTTTCAATATCGTTTTTTCCCGTGACAACAGGAGACTCTGTTTTGTTAAAGAAATAGTTTTTTTCACTTTCACTCAAAAAATTTTCCCGAACCCGTAAAAGAAGTACTGCCAGGGCCTGCTTGCCTGGCAGGCAGAAATCAAAGAGAGAGACGCCCCTCTCGGGTTGTTTCCTCCCAAATTTGTGTCCAAACTGGCACAGGTATCACCACAGAGATGCCTCATTGATTACCTGCCCCACTGCCTGCCCAGGCTGCACTCCAGAAAAGTGAAATAGGACAAGAAAAAAAAAGACTTGTGTACTCATGGACACTGCCTGCACTCCTCTGTATGGCAAGGGCTTCTCCCGTTGCTCAGGATGATTTAAGCCTGGTCTTTCCTAGCTTTCCAGAAAGCATGATTCTTTTGATTTATAGTAGCTGATCTATGAAAGAGATGCACATGTGCTCAGGAACAGTGCCCCTTCCAGTGATGGAGCTTCTGGACACAGCCTTGGTGCCAGCCAGAGCTGAGGACACAGGTTTGCTCTGAACATGGGATGGAGCACTTTGCTGCATGCCAAGGCATTGTGCAGGGTTTGCAGCAGGCTGCAGGGACATGGTGCCCGTCCCCATGGCATCAGCTGCCTCCTTCATTGCAACTGCAATAGAATCAGAAATTCAAGCAACTTTATTACTTTCCTCCCTGCTTCAGCCATGTAGTGACAGCTTTAATTAGTGTAGATAATGCCACAAGAATAAAATCCTGACATAATGTAACGTCTCTTGGTGGTATATAAATGTCAAGACATTCATGGAAGACAAGTGTTGCAGCAAAACAAATGCCTGTATTTTCATTTACTGAGTGATAGATGAAGATGCAAATGTCACCACATGGCCGAAGGTTGCTGTGCAGATAAGTGGCAGTGGCTCACTGTAGCACGCTGCCCAAGCTGATGTGCACTGCTGCTCCTGGGAAGGGGACACCCTGGGCAATTTGTACTAGATCTGCCCAGGAGGACATGCCAGGGCCAGGCTTTGGTCATTTATCATACACTCACAAGGGAACCTTCCACCTGACCTGGTTTCTCAGAGCCCCATCCAGCAAGACTTGGACATTTTGAGGGATGGAGCACCCACAGCTTCTCTGGGCAACCTGTTCCAGTGACTCACCAACCTCACAGTGAAGGATTTCTTCCTAACAGCTAATCTAAACTTAGCTCCTTTGAGTTTAAAGCCATTCCCCTGTGTGCTGTCACTACATGCCCTTGTAAAAAGTCCCTCTCCAGCTTTCTTGTAGACCACCCCCATACATACTGGAAGGTGCTCTACAGTCTCCCCAGAGCCTTTTCTTCTCCAGGCTGAAAACCCCAAACTCTTTCAGCTTCTTTGGCCTATATGTTGTAGGATACATCCCTGCAGCTCTTTTCTCACTGGATTAATCCTGCCTACAGCTGATGTGATCTCTGTCTTGCCCATTAATCATGCATAGGCAAAAGAAAAGCACAAGTCCTTGGAGGAAGACATGAGGAGAGTGAGGCAGAGAGGACCCTTTTCCCAAAGTCCTTCACACAGTGAGGATTTAGGCTCCAAGGCACCTTGACAGTATAAGCAATAAATAGTAACAGGATATAACCTGGACCAGTTTGAAGATGATACGACTTTAAATTAAATTAGCCTTTATGTTCTGTTCAAATCATAATCTAATTTCACTGACATTTTCAGAAGTCTCCAACAATATACACAGCACAATTAATGGATTAAAAATTCAAATGGCAAGTCAAGGATAAGCTAATCAATGAAGAACAGAAATTGTTTTCTAAAAGAGAAAAACCTCTTTCTTCCTTTTGCCTCATTTTTACTATTGGCATTGAATGATATTTTCCATTTCAGGGTTTTTAAATGTGGACCCAAGTTTCATCAGCATGTGTTGCTCCAACCACTGAACACCACCAGGTCCCCAGGTCATGATCACAGCTCTGTGCAGCCTCCTAGCACCTCGTCACAACAGGAGCAGCCTGAGTCTGCCAGACACAGCACATGACCACGTGCAAGAGTTTCACATGCACCATTTACTGTGTGGCTAAGGATGATTCTCATCCCCTTCGCTCCTACTGAAAAAGAACCCAACAGCAGTAGGAAAGGCCAACCAAGACCTTGCAGCTGGAGGAGCTTGTAATTTTATACAGCTCCTGAATCCCTGAGGAAATATCCTGGAGTAGCAAAAAGATTATCTGCCTTTTATTCAGCCACAAAGGGATTTATCTGGGAGAGGTGCTACAACAGAAGAATTCCCTCATGTGATGATACCAAGAAAAATTTTGATATATAACTTAGAGAAAACCGGCTAAAACTCCACATTATTCAAAGCCAATTCCTGTTAAAAGCAGGGTTTTCATAAGCAGGCAGCTTAGGCGAAAAATCGATTATTAAAAATGTCAGTGGATGGTCGTCATCTAAGAAATGACAGAAACGACCAGAAAACACTGTAATTTAGACATGTTAAAACAGGCTCTAGAAAAAATCAATCAAACTGTTTTCTCTCTACACATTAATGACATCCTTTCCTTCAGCAAAGAATTTTTCCAGCAGTGCCTCACACTGTGGGGAAATTGCAATACATGAATTTATTTTCCAAGTAGGTGATTTAAAACAATAATAAAGCAAGACAGAGCCAAATTGTTACATTTCTTTCCTCTGAAGGACCGAAGGTCAATCTTCCCTACTGTCAATATTTTAGTCTTTAATGCGTCTATTTTCTTCCGACTTTTGTTTTCTTTTTAAATCAGATAAGCCCTTAGATTTTTGCAGCTAATGCTGCTCCAGAAGGCAGGTCTCCTTTGCCCCTTTCCCCTGTTTTTGTAGGTCTCCTGTCATGAGCACCCTCCTGCAGCACCTGCCCATGAACATGCCCGGGAGTTGTGGGTGAGAGACAGAAAAGTAATTAATGGAATCAGCTTCCCTGTAGTCCGTGTGCAAAGACACACAGCCTTCCAGACAAGAATATAGCTCCAGTTTTGCCCGCTTCCAAAGACCTGAGTTTATCTGCAGACCTGTCCTCAATAGAAAAATTCTTATCAAGCTGATCACATCCCATCAAAGGGGAGGGCAGGCCACGTTTGGGGCACGTGGCCATCACTCACTCAGGAGCACGGGAGGTTGTGGAAAACCAGTGAAGCCACTACAGAGTGAGCAGAGCCTTGGAAGAAAGGACCAGACTGCTGGGTGCAGCAGGGACAAAAGGGATTTTGGTGGGGGTTTTGTTTGGTTGTTTTTTCTTTTAAAAAAGAAAACATCATTTCTATTCCATCTCACTTTGAGGTTTTTCATCAGATTTTCAGTTTTCTGCTCAGGCCCTGGGGTTCAAAGCCTTTTGGTGTCCTTGGCAACTGTGGCAAGGGAGTGGTGCTACAGCTGCCCTCAGAGCTGGCCCTGGCTGGAGGCCCATCAAGAAAGGGGGATCCATCCATAGACCATTCCATTTTCATTCAAAGGCAATATGAATGAGCTTAAGAAATATAAAGAATGAAAAAGGTTCCAAAAGCTCATGATTTGTAATATTATAGGCTGTGTGACTTGCAAAGGCATCTTTGTAGGTCATCTTTTCTAAAGCCCCTGCTTAAGCAGGTCACTCAGGGCAGGTTGCTCAGAGCAGCATCCACTCATTTTGGACCTCCTCAGGTGTGGAGACTGCACACCCTTTCTGGGCTGCCCAAGGCATGAGGAAGGAGCTGATAGGCATGATATCACCATCATGAGTATTTCAGTTTCAGCTTTTCTAACATGTGGCAATGCAGAAAGTAGTTTCTCTCTCTCAGCTCATGCTTAGCACAACTATAAAAGTCAGTTTCCACCAACTTCAGATGTGTCCAGTCAAATATATTTCCCACTAAATTAGTGAATCAGTGAAACATTTTGCTTGGAAAAGACCTTTAAGATCATCGAGTCCAGCTGTAGGAGACATGGGTGAAAGAACACAAAGAACTAGAAAGTGCTTGTCGCTGTGAACAATCAGCAGCTCCTCTTGCGTGAAGGTACGTTCAGCAGCATTTGGTGCCCGTGCCAGGCCCCAGAGTGAGAAGGGAAGGCTGCCTTTGCCTGTGCACGCTCTGCAGTGCCTGAGCACATCATCCTGACCAGTTGAGGTTCTGGTTGTAGGTTTATTAGCAGACTATGCACACAACACCTTGTCTTTCGTTCAAGTTTGCTCTTTACAAATATTAATGCCTCTGTGAATTATCTTACAATGAGACTTGAGTGCCAGTAAGCACTTCCCATGATACCAACCACGGAGAACCAGCTAACTAGCTAACCTCCACTGCAGGGTGCCTTTCCACCCCAGGGGCGAGCAGGAACACTCAAGCACTGTTCCATTCCGTTGCCATTGCTGGCAGTGTGCTTGATGGCTGCAGCCTCACTGCCCTCCCCAATAAATATGTGCCTGCAGTGGAACAAAGCCTGTCAGCTTCCCCACAGCACCCCACTATCCGTGGTGCTGCACAGAGCAGCCTCATGGGGAACCACTGGCTGAGATTCCACAGTTTGCTGCAGCAGCACTGCCCCAAACACTGGGAAAGGCATCCAACACTGTTCCCAGGAGGTGCCTGCCATTGTGCCCCATCTTCACCAGTCAGCTCAGCCCTTGGGAGCAGCTACTTGGGTGGTGCAGTCTGGGAAGTTTGCAGCCTGGATGTCTGTGCAGAGTCTGGGCATGGCCCTGGCGGTGTGTGCTGTCCAGTAAAGGCAAGCTCCTCAAATGGTGAGTTTAGGTTAGTCTTTTCTTCCCTTTTCCTTGGCTTTTTCACCTGCAGAGGAAGGGATGCTTGCAGGAAGTACAGCAGGGCTTGACCCATTCGTCTTTCTACACCTCCCCCTGGGGTCATTCCAACATCAGCCCAACCACACCCACTCAGTGGCATCACTACCCTTATTTTATTCAGCTGGTCTGCTTGAAATCCTCTTCGATGTTCACTTATTTCACTAGTAACACTGTCTAACTGCCTGGGTGCACTTGTGAGCCCCTACAGGAGTACACCAGGGAACAGCACCATCTCCTTGCTGTTTCACCACTCCTGGATGTGCAGGAGTGTGCAACTCCTGATTTGGAGAATAAAGTTGCTGAGGATTAGGTCTAAGTTTAAAGAAGGGTCTTTTTTCTGCCTGGCATAGAGGACAGACGCCTTCTGCAAGGGACCCCTGCAAGACCTGGAAATACCAGTTTCCCTGGGGCAGCTCCTGCTGTTTTGGCTTGCGAAGCAGTCCCTTCCAGGGACTGGGATGTAGAGGCTGGTGAAGAGCAGTAAAATCTGGGACAGTTTGCCTCTCTCTTCAGAGGTCACTGAGGCTGAGGCAGGCCCAGCACCTCCATGAGATCCCAGCACAGTTCAGCCTCCAGTTGATGCCTTAAATTTTGCTGTGGTTTTACTTGCTCCCCTGATGTTCCAGGGATGTTTTAATTCCTTACCAGGTGGGGTGAAGAGTAAAAGTGGCAGGGGGGGACACACAAAGAGACAAAGGACAGAAAGAATTTGTGACTCTTAATTTGAATATACCAGGACAATGCAGTACCTGACCCTCAAGTTATTCATGTACCTGTCCTGTTTCCCTCTACAGCATCCCTTTGAAAAAGGCTATTTGGATGTTCTACAGCATCCCTTTGAAAAAGGCTATTTGGATGTATTAAAATATAGGAAGCATTTTCCCAGTCCCTCCTGCTCTTACACGTCCAGCAATTATGTGCTGACATCCAGAGCTGGGCTTGAGTTCCCCTAGGATCCAAAACTTACAATCTCGGTTTCCACATTTGCAACCCTGGCTCCACAAGTCTCCTACTGTGCAGTAAGTCACCTTGTGGATCTATATGACCCTGTATTTCTGTAAAGAAAAATAAGAAAAAATTCTTTTTCTTATTGCTGCAGATATGTAACATCATAATGTTAGCTTGCTTCTCCTAGAAACATTTCTAAGCTCATGAAGGGAGTGAAATCACAGATAACCCTTCCAACTGCTGGCTTTTATGAACTGAAAACCAAGTAGTAAAAATCACCCATTACCCCAGAGAGACATGAAGATCAAGAATTTAAAGAAGAGAGGCTGAAAATACATCCATTGGTCTTGTTCTTAATGGTGCAGTGAAGCGTTGAACTAAATAAAGGGAAACTTGTGTTGGAGCACATGGCAGCAAGGCGCAGCAGGTAAAGTGAATTAAAGCCCTGAAGTGGGGGTGAGTCTCCCTTATCAAGTGTTCTGTGAGAAGCAGCCAGTTACCTTCACCAGGTGCCTGGGATGTTGTACCCTGGGGCCAGGATCACTGCCCAGCTGTGGAGTCCAAGAAAAGAGCAGGTGAAATTCAGCAGAGAGAACTGGAAGGGAGTGAAACCAACACTGCAAAATTAGCCCAGTGTGTCAGGAAATCACCTCACTGTAGAAAGGTAGCAGCTAAGAAAGCCATGAATATTCCATAAAACTTTAATTTGCTTCCATCATTCATTGTTACAGTGGATGCCATCCTGCATGTCACCAGGGCCTATGAGCTGAGATGACATTTTTTGTGCTCTGGCTGCAACATGCATTCTGCAGGACAGTGCCTACCACTGTGAGGTGCTGATAAGCTGTGCTGAGCCCCACATACCTTCACATGAGAAATCAGGAGAACAGTGTTTTGCAGAGTTTTATATTCCATGGTGCCCATGAGCAGCTACATCCCTCCCAAACTCCATGCTTCCCCAAGTCTTAAGTTTTGCTACTTTGATCTTGTGAAAGTGCACTAAGCTTCATCAGGCAATCATGGCCCTGCTCACATTACTTCACTGATCCTGTGATAAGAAGATTTCCCTTTACCCCAAACATCACACACAAATGAGGTATTCACAGGCACCAGCATATGCTCAGCTGTGGACAGGTCTGCTCTCCATCCTGGTGATGGTTTCCAACAAAACAAATCACTCTGTTTCTGTAAGCAGAGGGGCTGGCTTGTGAGGCTCGTTAATATGCTAAGAGGTGGACAAACATGAGTTTGGTGAAGAAACAGCGTATCTCGTGCACTCCAATGATGTCCTCATGCATTTGAGTTGGCAGCAAATTCCTAATTTCTATCCCATTAGTGTCAGGTGCTGACAGTGCTCCCAGGAAGGAAAAACTTGAGATGAAAAGTCAAGTGTGTAAGAAAAAGGCAAAAAATTGCCTGTGGGGTGTTTCCTGGAGGCCAGGCCATGACATGATGTTGACACCTTTGGGCATCCAAACACTATCCAAGGTGTGTAAACCTGTTTCAGGGTGTTCAGCCAGGACCTCAACCTCTGAACACATTTTGGAAATGTTGTACTGAGTGGGATGCACCCTTTAAAGAGAGGCCAGGCAAAGCAGGCAGGAGGGTGAGACAAAGCAGTTTGTCTGTCCTACCACCTCAGCATGCTGTCCAGCACAGGCTGTCCATCTGGAAAGCTCCTTTGTCCAAAACGAAGCTGCTCTTTAAGCTTCAAAACCTCAGCTACTGAATCATTACTTTAAAAAACCCAAAAGGCTGGTTCTTTGTCAATGTGGAAAGAAACATTTAAAAAGCACTCGTAGGTGTTGATCAAAACCTTGCCAGCACTGGGGATGGACAACTTCAGCATTTTTTGCTCAGTTATCTGCATCTTGAAAGCTGCTGTCTGGTCAGCCTTTGAAAACAACTTCCCAGTGAATACCTAGAAGCGGCTTATTTTATTTTGTAAATACATTGAAAATAAATGCTTCCGTTGCACTAAGAAGGATTTTTTTTAAGTGGATTTTTATTCTGAACTGTTTTATTTTGCACTTCATTGAAACAAAATGTTCTAAATAGTGGATTTAAAATTAATATTTATCTCATTTTGTAAAGAAAATGTCACGCTTTGGGCTTCCTTTTCATTTTGCTGTGAAAACAAATAGCAACAATCTGTGGCTTTCCCAGGAAAAGGAGTATTGAATTTCAACAAGATCTGGTTAAAAAAATCTCAATTGTTATAGTCTTGAGCATACGAGTTGTGGAGTTTTCTCAGTATCTTTACAAACAGTGATTTTTTTCTTTTTCAATACTTCCTGAAGTTAACAAAGATTAGTGAGCTAGCAGAAGAGGCTAGGGAAGAGTCTAATTTGTTGCTTCTTAATGGTACAGATGTAAAACATTATCTAGATCCCTATTTACAGCTAATAGCAAGATAACATACCCGAGAGACAAATCATAGGCTCTGTAAAGTGCATGATAGCTCCGAAACACAGCACTCCACAGCATTCAGCAAATAACAAAGGCTTGCAAAGGCATTATTAAGTTTATTGTTAGAGAGTAATGATGATGTGAATGGACATGGGACTATAAATAATATAATTTCATGAAAGGCTGCCAAGAGAAAAAATTGAAACCAGCACCATTGCGGCACGACCACGGAAGTGAACAGGGTCAAGCCCTGCGGAGGGTGATGGAGGAGGGTCCTGGACCAGCTGCTCTGAAAGCTGGTGGGAGGGTGCTCAGCCACTTCAGTGACCCTTACTTAAAGGGAAAAAAATGCTCTGAAATCCCATTTGTTTGCCTTCAGTTCTTGTTCCCAGGCTTTTGCCAGGGTTGCAGTTTCCCTGAAGGGGAACACTTCTTTTGCTGAAGTATCGGCTGGAGTGGTGTGAGAGGCCAGGCTGGAGGGGCCTCAGGCATGCTGAGGTGGGTGGGTACCCAAAACCAGGCAGCACAGCTTCAGCAGGGCTGAAGGCTCTCAACTTTGATAAGAGGAAAAAATAGTGATTTTTTTTTTCTGCATTTCCTACTGAGAGCAGTCTCGTTGGCTAGACTTCAGCATTTTCCTCTCATGTTATCTTGTGGCAGAGCAGGAAACCTGCCCTGCTGATAATTCAGGAACATGCATCCCTCCCTGTGTTTCGTGCAGCACTTCCCTCTGGCCCTGCAATACTCTACACAGCACGATAAATCCCAAGAAATAGTCTTGTAATATCCTCATCTTTTTGTAGGGTTACTTGAGGACTTCCATTGTGAGCAACCAGGGAAATTGCCTTGAACAACAGTATCCTGTAAAGTCCCTTTAGCCACAAACATCAGAGAAATGACCCTGTTGTAGGAACATGGGTGAAGGTTGCACTGTCCCTTGTGCCTGCTCTCTTGGAGCAAGTTTACCCTCATCAAAAGAATGTTTGCATTGGAATACACCATTATGTGCCAGACTTACCACCCTGGGAGAGTTACTGTATAATTAATTATGAAAAGGTCATTTAATACGAGAAATGTACAGATGGTCAAACCTGCTTTATACTCAGTAACAGCTGACATGAAGGTTAAGGGAAAGGATGAACTTTTAATGATGCTGTCAGATGGCAGGAAAAATAATAACTTTTCTGGTAAGAGGAAAACTAGCACTATTAGCCAAAAGTTTCTGTTTAAAAGAAGTTTCACAAGACTTTTCTCAGCCATGGGCATAGGCAAGGAACAAATTCTTCTCCTGTGCTTGGGAGTAAAGCAACTGCTCCTCTCCAAAACTTAGGAATTTTAAAATGAGCTGGTTCTTCTAGATAATCTTATATTTTTCTTTATCTTTCATTGTACCAAGAGCCTCTGGGGACTATTCCAGAGCCTGACTAAAAGCCAGAGTCCAAACTGAGCACACACAGAGCACCCTTATCCCAAGCCCTAGCCCCCAGCAGGTCCTTGCCTGAAGGCTCAGCTGCCCCAAGGGCAGCAGAGGCCTCAGGTTCACATCAGTACCCTGGCTCTAGCATCACACATATTCCCAATTTTGTAATCAGAAATAGTTATTTTCACCTGTCCAAGAATAATCCATGGGGAGTAATACACTTCTCCACTGCTGAGGTCAGATCTTGCCCAGCCACCACTTCATGCTCTTTTTCAGTTCCAACACTGCCCAAAATACAAATTGGTAAACTTTATGCTCTTCAGTTATCTAAAAAGCTCTCAGACTCTGAAATTTGAACTTTCACCTACTTGCTGTCTTACTCTTCCCTCATTTTAAGTGGCTACAGGATTTTTAGGCACTACGGCTTTTAATAAGATGCACAATGGCTTTTCCAGGACTGGCAACAAGACAGTGAATTGGCGAAAGAAATTTTAAATTATTCTTAAATTATCCTGTGGCATTTCTAGTCCCATGCCACTTAATATCACTGTAACATGTTTGCCCACCATCTTCTCCCCCTTTATCTTACACTCATACAGATGTACACATGCTGAGGATACTGTTAGGATCATGTGGAAGAAGAGGTATTTAAAAAAACTCTTTTTATAAGAAAAACATTTAATTTTTTCTCCCCATACAGGGAAAAGGGTGAAAAAATACTGTGAATACTGTGTTAGTACAAGACAGTGGGGAAAGAAAAACAGTGGTGGAACAACGTGTGAGAGCCAATCCTGCTTTCTGGAGATGGTTCTCAGCTGCAGTGATTTTTTGTTTACTAGGATTAGCAAATACCTCTGCAATCTTACTGTGAACCACTCAAAGCAGTAAGAGCCCTCTTCTTTGAATAATATCTCAGCCACAGCTCCATGTCATGCTTAAGGACCTCTAATGTTTTGTGATGCCTTAAAAATTAGTAACAGCAACAAAGCTGGCAGAAGGTGCTGGTGGGGGCTGGCTGGCACCCTTCTACTCAGATCCTCAAATGAGGCAGCAACCAAACCCTGAGGCTCCCACCACCCCAGCAAATCATGCTTTGGGGAGGAATTAATGCTTATGTTAGATCACCAACTTAATTCACCTAAGAGAACACAGCAGCTTTCCTTCTCTGCAGTCCTGGCTTTAGTGCCAGAAACCAGTTAAGAGTTGACCTTTCCTCCTGTCATTACAGTGCATTTGGGTATTATCCTTCTGTGGATGAGGATGTGCTGAGTGCACCACTTCCAGCTGCCTTTGCAGCCCCCCACCGCTCCCCTGGGTAACTGCCCAGAGCCTGAGTGCAGGACGCTGACCTCCTCCTGCTGTGACACAAGTAACCACATTCCCCAGCAGGGATGGCAGTGCTGATTCATTCAGCAAACCCAGTTATCTTTTTTCATTTCCCACCTTAAAGATTCTGTATAACTAGTGGGATTCCAGCTGTATTCATTTTTATTCCTGAAGGCTTCACCTGCGAATAGTGATGGTAAAATTAGAGCTTGCTTCCTCTTCTCTGGCCCAAATAATTACAAAGATGAATGTCTGCTGCTGGGTTTGATTTGCCAGAGTTCTCTTAAACTGTGAAGCACTGTGTGAATATACAAAATTTGGAGTGATAAGTGGCAAGAAAGTCACAGGAAAGCCGTTCTCTCCTACCCTCTTCATTTACTAGATTTTTACAGAACCTCTTACATTAAATTTAGTTTAATATTCTATTGTTATTATTAGATTATTTCAGGTTATATTATGATTAGATTATTTCTAGATTTTAGTGCAACCCTTCCTAATATTTGAAAGCCAAATATTTAAAACATTTATTGTGTACTCAAAGATGAAAGCCCACACCGGGGAGCAGTAATCCTGCAATCCTTAGGCCACAATCTCACTAAATTAATACATGTTTAGTAGTTAATGCTTAAGTACCTAAAATTGCTTTGGGCAACCCTCACACACACTTTCCCCATGCATCTGCCCCAGCTGAAGCATCACACTGTGCATATTGTCTTGTACTAAGAATTGGTCTCCCTTTGGGGTAAAATTGTCAGGTACTAACAAAATTTGTCATCTCAGAAGCTCTGTTCTGTATACAGAAAGCCTTCAGATGTGCCCACCCAAGCCAAGGTTCAGCACTCAGCATCTCTGGGAAAAGATGCAAAATACCTGCAAAGCAGGCTGAAGGGTCTCTGTTGTCAATGGACGTGGGTGTTTAGCTAAGTCTCTGCCTTTTGCCCAGGCCTCTGGCAGCAGGCAGTAGCTTTATTGGAGCCGCCAGCACCTCGAGACCCACTTTCGTTCGCAAGTTCTTTAATAATGGCTGATTCGGTCTATTATAGAATGAACTATTTATTCAATAGACACAAAACCAACAGACATAAGACTTAAACTATATACTACACAGGAATAAGAATAAAAAGAAACTACTAGTAGGTATATACAGTGCGAGGTTAAAGCTACCATCAATTTTACAGCTAGGGAAGAAATAATGTAACTTAGGATCCAATGTATCTTACCATCCAATTGTTGGTGGGGCACACATCGAGATCCTTTCCCTCAATTCCCAGGAATGTAACTGCGGAATCTGTGTCCAAACTCCGGGGAGAAGTCCCCCACACTCTCAGGGCGTGTGTGTAGAAGGCTTCTGCCTCTGTGATAACTCGTGTGTCTTTTATAGTTTGTAAAACAGTGTCTCTCAGTCAAGAATATCTCTGCTATCTCTTTCCACATCTGCTCTCCAGACTAAGATGTTGATTCTTAGCTGGGGCTTGAGCCTTTTTGGTGCCAGAGAAGACCCCTTGCTGGGCCTTTCAGCCCCTGGGTTATCTCTTCCATATCTGCACCAACTATCAGTGGTAGAGAGGGGGAGGATATGTCCTGCCACAGTCTGCCCTTGTCACGCAGCTCTGCACGGCCTTGACCAGACTCGGAGATGGGAATTAGCAGCATTGGGAGACCTGCATCACACACCATTCCCAGCTTTCCCGTCCTACCATCGCTGGGGTAGCAGTGTGTTCTGCACACACTGCAGATTCCCCATCTCCTGGCAGGTCCTGCCTGGCTGCGCTCTGCTGGAGCCAAAAAGCCCTCTCAGGTCACAATGCCTGTTGTCTGACTTCCTCTGACCTTCACCTTTAAGCTCACGCTCCTCGAGGTGCTCCTAAAGGTCCCCAAGTGCACACATAAATCTGATTAGATTTGAAGATATGTTTAAACAATACATGCACTTGTAGAGATCACCCCAAAGAGGATCCCATCCAAATAAAGAGCCAGGAACCATGACCCTGGCGGGTGGGTTTGCTGCCCCAGGACCAGCAGTACCATGATGTGATGCTGCTGCTCCCTGGTCTCTCTACCCCTTCCAGCTCCACTGTGAAAATAACCTGCTGCACAATTAAAATCCTCATGGAAAAAAGATCTCATGTTGTTCCATTCTCAGAGGGATTGTTTTGCAAAAGGTCAGACAGCTTGTTTGGCAGAGATATACTCAGGGGTGATTTGGGTAATTAATTACCAGCCATGACCTCTCCACTTTTGAAGTGAAGTTAACAGTAATCATTCCCCTTGCTCACTTTTTCTGTGACATATTACCTCCAGGTTTTTGTCACTGCAATACAGAGATTTTTTTTTTCAGATTGGATGAGTTTTGCAACTCCATATCCAAAGTGGTCTGAGGCTTTCTCTGTAACTTTGCCCCACCAGTGTATCAGTGATGACTCTCCTGCACAACTGAGGAAAAGTACTTTGGAAATTTTAAATTTGCTTTTGTGAAGCTGTGGTTTATTTTATATTGATCTGCAGCTTCTTCTTCTTCTTGCTGCAGCAGTTAACATGTCCTAAAAATGCTGAATTGCTCTTAATGAGAACATGGATATGCTGTTGCAGAATAATTTCGCCATCCTTCAGTTTTATAGCTAGCAGATTTATGCAGTTGGCTTTTTTTATTTTTCTCCTTTTCCAGGCCAAAGGTTGCCTGAAGAAGAGAAGAATCTGAAAATGTTGCTATTAATCAATACAGCAGCAGAAAATCACCAATACCAGCCCGTAATCCTGAAGAGGTATTAGCACTACCATGAGAAGCATCCCCTGGTGGAACTGAGAGTTCCAGCAGTGGTTCTGCCATGCAGGACAGAAAAATGTTTTTGTGCCATTTCAGATCCAGATCTCAGCTCCTGTCTTCTGTTCCAAAGAAGTCCTGAGCCATTCTCAGCCCTGTCCCCCACCACTGTATAAGCACAGTCCACAGGACAAGCATCTATGATCTGAGAAGAGCCATGTTCACGCCTGATGTCTTCCTTCTTGCCCCAGTGGGCACTGCAGTCAGGAAAATGCCCAGGGCTTGGCTAGCCAAGCCCCTGGCTCTTCGCTCAGATTCATCCTCTTCACTGGAGTTCATTATTTTAATTTTTCAAACATGTGATCTCCAAGCTGAAATAAAATGAAAAACAAGGAAAAGAACATACCGTTCATCTGGGCTTTTTTCCGACAGGAGATGTGTGAGCGGCAGCGCATTAGAAACTGGCCAGAGCACCACAGGTGCTGATGCTCAGCAGCGGCTCTCTAACGCCATTCCCCAGCGCCACCTCTGCCCACTATGCCCGCTCTGCTGTTCTGGTCTCAGTGCCCCTGCTGGCATGGCTCAGCGGAACACGGGCACATACACTTCTACTTCCTCTCCTCCCCCTAGGAACAAGCCCAGGCAAGCAGGAAAACTGATGAAATTTGAGCAGTCTTCCTTGGACAGAAGGAGCTACTTGTCTAGGATTAGTAGGGTGCCAAAAGGAGGAAGGCATGAGTGATGGGTTTTATTGGAGCAAATGCAAGATGGAACTAGACAGAAATGAGCGGCAAGCCAGAGTGTCTGATTAAAGGTTGTATTTTTAGGGATATTATTGGACAAGACAGCCTTGCCTGCTACAGCATCACATAGCTTGCCTTGGTTTTGGACAAATCTGAGTGAAAGTGTTAATTGCTCATACAGACAAATTTTCCAAAGGGGTGGGGGAAACATGGTTTTGCAGGATATAGGCATCAGATCCAATTCATAGTCTTTATTCATTCACTGCTTAAACAGATGACATTGAATTTGTATTAAATTAATGTATACTTTCTTAGGTGGCATACGTGTTGCTTCTGCAGCTTGCCTTTGTTTTTTGGGTAGTAACATATAAGTTTGCTTTTCATGTTATTTTTGTTCAGTTTCTGCAAACTAATTCTCCTCCCGGCTGCAGTTTTTGCTCTTCTTGAAACAGGTTTTCCCTATGATTAGAGAAGTTTTCAGTTCCCTTTTCTACCTATTTATTATGTACTTTCCAGTGACATAACCAAATAGAATATTTAGGAATTTATCCAAATAATAAAAGTAATTGGCATGGGCATATACAAACAAATTTGATTCATTTAGAAAATTCAATCTTTTCCAAAGGGAAAATCCCTCTCTGTACCATGCTGAGGTGCCATAGCAGTACATTGCTTGACCTGCCAGTTCTGTAAGAGACTTCACAGTTTTGTTCTGTGCTTGCCCTGAAACACCTTGCAGGTAGGTGCCTACACACGAGGGAGCCAGAAAGGAGAAGAGGTGAGTTGCTCACACATTTGAAAGCACATGTTAATAAAAGAAGAGCCATCCTCTGAAGGATAATTCAAGCCTTGCCACTGTTGGGTGAATTACTTGCACATTACATGAACATCTCCTGCTCCTTCTTGACTTCATTCACAGCCTCGCAGCTTTTGCCATCCTTTCTGCAAAAGAAGGCATTATTCCCTGGAGCAGCTCTCTCACTCGGCTCCCTGGGCAGCATGGCTGATTAGGTGTTTTCCTGGGACAAGCAAGATATGCTTTGAATCTTACTGGACAGGGTTAGGAGCTGAACCTTTGCAAAAACTCTCCTTGCTGAGTTAATACAGGAAAAGAAACACCATCACAATTTTTCAAAGGATCTGGGGCTGTGCCACTTCTATGTTGAAAACAGCACAAACCTACATACATGGTAAGACCCCTTAGCAGCCAAGTGGGTGGACACCAGCTTTTGTGAACCTCGTACAGGCACAGGTTTAAGACAAGCATGATGATCTGCACTGCACCAAAGGCAGCATCTCTCACCAGTGCAATAGCAGCAGGGGCAATGCCCGAAAGCACTGCAGCAGCTGCAGTCTAATCATCTATCAAAGGTTTACATAAATGAAACAGTTTTTCTCTGGATTGCATGCTCAGGGGACAGTTTTAAGAACACGGAAATAAAAATTCTAGTATTAGACTCTACTGCTCCCACAAATAAGTAACGTTCAGCTTGTTTCTGCAAGCCATTACACCAATAAAATACAATCAATAAAACCAAAGTATCATGGGAAGCAGATGGGGAACCCAATCGCCTTGAAGGCAAGCATTTCTCCCATGCCCTTACCTCTTCTAAATGTCTACAAAAACATGTGAACCAGGCACAGCAAGTTTACATAACACAAACACAATAGCTACTTTTATCTTTGCTGGAGCCTCAAAACCTGATGTTATGTAAATACATTCAGAAAAGGAATTCCTTCCTCATCCTGGTGTTCTCTGAAATTCTTCCATTTAAAGCTGCCAAACACACTCTGGTATGGGTATGTTAAGATCCCTGGTCTCCAGGAGCAGATGGCCATGTGCAGAATAGGGGTTCTGCTCTCAGAAGACTACTGCTGTGCAGCAAAGAAATGATGTCCCAGCCGAGTCCCCTCCCAACTCCTGTGATCTCCAGCCTCCTCACTGGTGGGAGGTGGGATGAGAAGCAGAAAAGGCTTTGGCTCTGTGCAAGCACTGCTCAGGATAAGGGAGACATCCCTGAGTTATCAACCCTGTGTTCAGCATAAATGCAAAACACAGCCCCATATCAGCTACTGTGAAGAAAATTAACTCTACCCAAGCCCAAACCAGAACAACAGGCAAAATGGAAGACATACAAGGTACCACAAAACTTCTCAGATATGCCTGTAACCAACTTTCTCCTCTTGTCAGAGGAAAATATAACCTTCCACATTTCCATGGGTGGATTTCAGAGCTGTGAGGCTGCTGTATTATCTCAGGGGTTTTGGCACTTACCTCGTAGCCCCCTTCACAGAGGTGTTGGATTTTGACCACACATATAAATTATTGAAGAGTTTCATTTCAGAGAAAAACATCAGGGCGTTTTTTAATGACTCTAAACATTTTTCTTCACATTTATCAACCTGCTTTCTGATGATACTGAAGAGAAAACGATTCTATGACACATTTATGCATGACCTTATGACAAGTATGGAAGGATGACCCCACTACACACAGACATTTTCATCCCTTTGCAATCATCTCCTTTATCATTCAGTGGTGCTTAATGGAATTTGTCTTCATGTGTCATCTAGTACAATTTTCAGAGTGCAGCCACACGCTAACATCGATGATTAACATCTCAAATGTGATCAGTTCTACAGCAGTTTTAATCAAAAGGTAAAAAATCACTTCTCTAAGGACTACATATGCAGTCCATTATTTAACTTGAGTGAAAAACAAGTCATTTCGAAAATGAATGTGATAATTATGTTTGAGACTGACCCAACAGAGACATCAGTGAGAAAACAGAACATGTAGAATCCAGCTGTTAACTGATTTTTGAGCTTCATTATTTCTGTTTATCAAAGCCATCCACATTCAGACAAGACCTTGAGGTTTTGCCGTGTGCTGAAGTGTGACATGCTGGTGTGAACACAAGCTAAACTTTTACTTCTCCCAAAAGCAGAACAGAACACCACAAAAAATGGTAACAATAGACAAAACCTGCAATTTTAAACCTTTACTTTATTGATTGTTTTGCAAATACATAGGCAGGACTTTGTTGTTTAGTTTGCAGAGTTCACAGCACAACTACGTTTTCTATGGAGTTTTTTTTTCAGGAACAAAAAAATCAATAAAATATAAAGTGAAGTCCAATGTGATAATATAGTAGAATCATCGTCTTCTTCAGAGCAAAGAGTATCAACAGTCCTTGTCTTGTGAAGTACTGTCAAGCAGGGAATGATTTCAGTCCCAATAGATCCTCATCCCTGCAATACCGACGATTCCAACTACTGCTCAGAGTATACCTTACCTGTGAACCACATTTGTGTCCACAGAGAGGAAGATACTTAGGAGTGCTTTAATTTTTATTCCTGCTTAAAAAATGAATTTAAAAAGTGGATTCTAAGTTTGTTGCAATTAGCTTGTGCGGACTCATGACATTTTCATAACAATACCAATATTTTACCACAATCTTTTGTCCTCAAGATAAAAAAATTTACATGTGACATACACATCTTGTCTCCTGTTGCTACAGCATCATTGCTGTATATAGAGAGAGCCTGTTCTCCTTTTATCCCCAATTTTCAGCACCATGTACTTTTACTCTCTTGCATTAACAGACACAAATAAGACACAGAACTCTAATATAAGCATGTATGGCAGTCTTCAAGTACTCTTCCACACTCTTGATCAAGTGTGATCCCCAAGTTAAAAAGAAACAAATAACCTCTTGCACAGACCTTAGCTTCTTATTCCTCACAACATCCCTGTGAGGTAGGAAGAAAAACATCCCCTTTTCCAGCAACAGGAGACAAGGCAGAGATCACAGCTGTCATTCCACAAGGCAGCAAATGGAGAACCAGAAAAGATGGAAATCAGGAGTTCTTGGGTCCTAATTCTTTGATTCAGAAACCAAGGTGCTAAACTCCCAGACATTACCAGGTCACTAGTCTTTTTATAGCCATGTATTAATGACAACAATGGCTTCTGTGCGTGTGCCAGCAAAGCGAAGTTCTATGGCAGAAGCAGTGTACACCTGATCCTGCCCTCAGACACTTCTCCTGCACTTCATAGATGTGTAAGTGTTCACTATAATTAACTAATCAGTCCTACAACTAATGTGGCATAGGTAATTGCAATAGATCAACATTTTCATTTATAGATTTCTTTAAGACTTGCCCATCTATTTAAATGTTTCTGTTCTTTGGTCTTTTTGGTTTTGTGGGGTTTTTTCCCTCTGGATAAGTTAATAGTAACTGCCTTCCCCTGTATAATAGTTTTTATAATTCTCCACTAAACCCAGCATCCATTTTGGGTACTCTTTACAAGAGCTTTCAGTGAAGATGAACAAACACTTTCTGGGACTACACTCATCCCCTCAGAGCTGCTCTTCACCTATACTAGCATGCTGGTGCGCTGGCCGGGCCAGGAGAGCTGCAGCTTGTCCAGAGGTGCCCAGCATGAGAGGAGGACACTCTGTGGCACTTGTGTGCCTCGCTCGCCAGCTCCCTCGCCTGTGCGGTGGAAGGCACAGAGCCACGCGCACCCGGGGCTTAGGGATTGCTCAAGCGTAGCCAGAAATTAATGAGTGAGGCGGCTCCTTCGGCCGGTATTCCAAGGGTTTATTGTAGAAACTCCCTCGGAGGGGTCCAGACACAAAGATGGCCGAACTTCCAGCCAGGGTGCATTTAAAAGGGGTACAGGGAAGGGGGCAGGGATGACATAGCAATGATTTATAGGAAGAAGGGAAGGGCAGGACAGATCTGGTTACCTTTCCTTAGGAGATACAAGGGGTGTCTGTCCACTGTCAGTCAGACAGACCGAGCCGACATCAGGTCACAGGAATTCAGTGGGAGGAACCGTTCTCACAGAGGGGCATTTAACCCTTGGAGCCAGCCCACCAAACCTCTTATCTGGGCTATGTGGCCCCCTGGGCATTACTGTGGTTGGTTCAGTCACCACAACATTCACCCACCTCTGGCCCTGAACACAAAGACAGGCACCTTTTGCTGTGTACAGCACCACAATAGACAAAACTTGTGAAGGGTCAGAATTGTCACTGAAGCGTCTTCATGGATTAGGGAAGAGGCCTCTACCCAAAAGTAAAACTGTTTACAGTGGGCTAAAATAGACAGATTTTATTATATACAGATTTTTAATCTGCAAAACTTCTGTGATCAGAACTTAAGTCCACCTCCACAGTAATAAAAATGGCCAAACTTAACTTGTGTGGAATGAGTGAGTAGCACAGGGAATGCACCTAAATAGCCTAAACAGAGAAAATGTGAAAACTAACATGCTGTGTTAAGATATACTGGAGCGCTACGATAAATGTAGTTTCAAGTCTTCAATGCAAATCACCTATCAACCAAATCACTTGTATACGTAATCATGAAATTAGCACTGGTCTCTGTACAACACATTTCTTTCCCATGGGCTCAGCATCAGGTCTTGCCTACAGATTCAGGTTACACAATGGCCTACCACTCACTAGCAGCCAAGAGCTCCAAGTCACACCTTAGTATTATGGGAATACTTTGTACTGGCATAACAGTGCTTACAAAGGCATTTTGTTTATTTCTTTCTGGTATTGACAAAAGATTATCAAAGAATTGTTTAGGGTAAGTGTAACTATACAATATAATACCTCCAATCGAAGCAGTTTTGCTGCTATAAAACCCATGTATGGATCAAGACAAATTTTATAATTGTTTCATGAAAGAGAAGCATTTCATATTTCAGAATAGAAAAATGCTGTACAAAGGCTAGTACAAGAGCTAAATATTGCATGATTTTTCTATCTGGTTCACCAAGAAATGTGTTACATTGCCTCCACAACAAACATTGACTATGGTGAATCCCTTATTCACTTAGTATTAGAATGCCTTTCTATGTCATGTGCTTAACATACTTATTATATGTATGATAGGCATCATGTAAACTTTTTCTTGTGCATCTACATTTTACTTGTTTTTCAGTCACTTAATATGCCCCAGTCCTGATGTCAAACATTATGTCAGGAATTATTTTAACTGAAGTGTTTTACATGCTCCTATTTATACAAATGACAGAAATGACAGAAACCATTATAATGGAGAGAACACTGTATTTTAGTACATGTTGATTTCCAGTCAATTCATGCTATGTATAATAAAGACATATTGTACTGATTTGGTATGTGAGATCCAAATCTGTCATATTATCTGTTTGCAAAAGTAACAAAATATAAAAATGATTTTGTAATTAATAGGGAAAAGAAGGCCTTCATCAAAATGACTCAGAGATAATGTCTTTTCATTTTGATTGTCTCAAGTTATGATGAAATGGGGTTTCAAACTCTTTAGATTTTGCTGATGCCTTGACTGACAAGTGGTGCATATTGCTTTTACCGTTAACCATCTCTATTCCCTTCAGAAATATCTTTAAGATGTCCATAGCCTTCTCTTCCCCTGTTTCTCCATGTGACACTGGAAGTACAGACCTAACTCTAGAAACAATGTTCATTTGCCTTTGACTGGGAGCAGGGGAGAAGCATTGTATCTGGAGAACGAGAACAGTTCATGCGGGAAATTGTGCAGCTACCCGTTGTCTGCATGAGGATGGACACTTTTTCATCTTCCTCCTTCACACTAGCGCTATTCTAGTTCGTATGATTGAAATATGAAGGGTCAGAGTTGGACTTCGGGAGGCCTGAGCCTCTCAATACCAACAGACACACGCTGTGGAAACAGCAGATACTTTTTTAGGTCCCAATTATTTCCACTGGTTTAAACAATATTGTTACAGACTGATGAAAAGGTTCAGCACAAGGAATGTCCATATTCTCAATATTTCTCTACAGATACATATATTTCTTATAGATCACTCCAGAAAAGAAAAATCCACACCTTTACAGGAGAATGGACATGATAAGTGCTGTAGTTCCAGAGCAACTGATACCAGGAAACACAGAGGCAATCATAAGTTTTGCATGGTTGTTTTCTAATTCTGTGTAAAAAAACTAGTATTTGGCAGAGAGACTACAAGGCTTTTTTTTTTCTTTTTTACAATGATCATTAACATTTTACTATAACATGATTCAAAACTTAGAGAATATAATCACCATTCCATTAAAGCTGGTAATGTTATGAAAGCAGAATACAATTTAGGCTTATAGTCACAGCCTGAGTTTAACTATCTGGAAACTACTTAGAGAGCCCTTAAAAAAAAGAAGAAAAGGAAAAAAAAAAAGCAAGACAGTCATCAACTTCTTCCATTTGGAAACAAGCCTTCTTGCGAGATAAGCCCAGTCTGTATTTCACATTTAAATCTGCTTCATTGGTATTAGTTTCGGTGAAACCTAGTAAAAAGGACAGAAAAAACCCACAAAAGTTGTCATACAGATAAGATCTAGCAGTACAACCCACCATTCACTTCCACCTGTATCAACTATGTACCACTGAAGACTAGAGACACTGTTCTTATTTAAACTGTGATATTTGCAGTATGTCAGAGATAAACAATACCACAACTAAATTTTCTGATGCAAGAATACAAGATATATGTGGTGCTAGTACCCAGACTCCCAACTTCATTTATTTTGTGATAGGTTATTGGTGTGAGAATGCAAGCATATTAAACTTGGGCAGATGAACCTGTATTTGCCCCCCAGTCAGTCTTCTGTGCAGAAACAGTCAGCCGAGTTTTGAACATACATGTTAGCAGAGGGTATGCAATCAAAGGTATACGCATATGATAAACACTCTGCAACTCTTGTATATGGATACATTTGATGGGATTATTTGCTTGATGATGATATAATACAATATCAAATTTATATTTCCTATTTTTAAAATGTCTTTCTTCCACTCAAATTCAATTTCAATTGTTTAATGATTATATAGTTAATTAATTCTAATTTTGCTTTTTTTAAAAAAAAACCCTCTTGCCTTTTCCCATTCACATTAATTTTTGTGTAAGGACACATTTATGTATTCGATTGTTTTAATTCATTCACTCACAAAATTCAATTAGTGATATTATAAGATGTACAACAGACCAAAAATAAAACACAGTAAGCTGAAATAGGAAGCTAGATGAGGAAAGAAGATGTAAATAGGAACAATACAGAGAAGACTTTGTAGAGCAGCAGTGGTTAACATTTGCTTGAACTCTCACTCCAGGTCTACATAAAACCCCTGAGGAACAGGTCCCCACAGAAGATCCAAGCCTCTTTAACTATCTCCTGTTCCCAGCCCTATTTAAAGAGATGCCCCAGGACGAAGATCAGAAATAACTCATGTGATCTTACTTTTTCAGGATGAAAACCAGTTCTATGGATAATACGGCTCCTAGCTGATTAATGTGCCCCATGGAAGCATCGCCTACTGCATCCTCCTGCCTCCTTAACCCATCTTTTTCAGTTAACGCAACTTAAGAAGCTAACTCATGAAAGAATAATACATAAGTGCCTTTTCAAGCATTAAAGCCTCTTTCTTTTAGAGGTTCAAGCTTTATTTTCACTTAGATTTCTGTGTGATCTTTCCTCCAGCCACTATGTATCATCATTTATAACCTTAGGAGAATAGCCACTGAGGAAAACTTAGTTCATGAAGAATGTGTTTACTGTATCAAATGCTAATGAAATGTTTTCAGTAGATGGCAACAATTCATTGATTTTTTTCAAAGCTGTGTGTGAACTAGGATAATAAATAGATGTAATAGGTACAATGTATCAGCATTCCTGGATTAGTTCCAGAAATGTTTCAACATTTCAGAGTCCAGGTTACTATGTGCCTCACTTTATTGGGGCCTGTTTCTGCTACAGCCAGGGATTCCATTGAAGTAAAGGTAAACACTGGAGGATGAAGATAGAACCACTAAATTCTGTATTCTGCAAACAACGACAAAGGCAATTACTGGAGAGATTTCTATTTTTTCTGATGGTGTAGATTTCAGTAGCATCAAAACATCAAGCATTTTACATTTGATGAGTGTATTACATTAAGTGTGATATCTGCACATCTGATGCTAACAGCTGTCATTTGTGTGTACCACTATCCACTTTAGAAGGGTCTGATGCCCGTGAGTGTGATGTGCCATAATGTCTGCTCCAGATAATGGAGGTGGTGAGAGCCCAGCATCACTCAGAACTGGACCCAAATGCAACTTTTACTCCAAATAAAATGTGATTAAATAAGCAGAAAAAAGCCAATGTAACCAAAGGGATGGTTTTTGCTTGGAAAACAAGGAGTAATCAAGTCTGAAATGCAGAATGCATTTCAGGACTCCCTGAGTCCACTGCTTTAAATCCCAGTAGAGACAGTCAATCCAGTATCAGCGTGTGCTAAGAGCACAGCATTTAGTAAGGGCTGAAGGGGATTAATGCAGACTGTATTCACAGTGCACAGCTTCACAGTTGCTACTTTCTTACAGTACCTCCTAAGTAACACATTCTTAATATTGTTTCACTTACAGGAAGAACAGCTTATCTTGGAAGCTTCAAATACTTTGCTAATGTTGGACAGGTAGGTGTTCTGAAGGAGTTTGCCTGTGCAGCCCAGTACATGGCCTCTCAACTGGTAAGAAGACACACGGGTTCTGGGGCTTGCTCCAATTCAAGCCTGTTGAATCTCTGATTCCCAAACACAAAGCATCCTTTTAAAGCTACACAAATAGCCCTATGCTTATTTCATTGAATTTCTATGTAGCGAACATTCCTTCAGGTTCTGATTCTGAATAATGCTGAATCCTGTTAAGTTCCATTGACTTCAACAAGCATGCAACATCAAGTTACTGTTCAAAAATTTAAAATGAGGCCCTCAAAAAAAAAAAAGTGTATTTGTTAAACTAATAAAAGTTGCTTATCTCTTCTAACACCTATTTTTAAATTTCAGATAAATGCAAACCACAATTCTAACATCAAATATGTATGTATATATGATACAAAAATCTCTTCTTAATGGTTTTTGCGGCAGGGGTGATTGATCAGGAAAAAAACCCCACAACATCCATTTAAAAATCAACTCAATCTTGCAACAGCCTCAAAAGAAAATGGTTCTCAAAGGAAAATGTACTTCCAGAAAATAAAATCTATATCCTGTATAATTTTGAACTCAGTGTTGAACTTGGACCGACAATTCCTTTTTAAACATACACTAGCCTTGGCAGATGATTTTTCTATACTCCATGTTATCTTTTAAGAACATTTTGAAAAAACAAGCTTTAAGATTAAGGGGGAAAAAAAGGTTGTGGTGGGGATTTGTGACTTATCCTGATAATTTTTATAATTAAATACATCTGCAAAAGTATGTTCTGTCACGGTCTCATCAATGGTAGAAGGCAGTACAAGCCCAAACAGATTGCCTGCCAAGGTGATCTATATGCTAGGCTACAGCAAATCTTATTTAAGCAGGCAAGATAAGCCAACATTTTGTCTTCACAGCACAGTAAAATCGAGGGCAAATTGTTTGTTTTTTAAATGATGCGAGTCTATAATGAAGATTGTTGACTCTAAATCATGTTTCCTTTGACATTTTGCTGTTGCAAATGTACTTTAGGAGACGTTTTTCCAAGTAAGTAAGCAGGCTGTGAAATGGAATTGTATAGTCAAATGTGTCTCAAATATGACCATAAAGACTATGAAGTTCTCCTCTCCAAACAGGAGCAGTCTACATGAGGTGAGGCAGTTACATATAAAGGTACAGCCATCTCTTAAAATGTCATTTCTAGTGAACCTAGAGAGATTTTTTTTTAGTTCAGATCATACACTGCATCTACTGAAAAAAAGCTGCTAGAAAAAAGGGGTCAGCTCCTCATTTTCCCCTGATTAGTTCTGTTCCAAACTAGGAAAATATATGATTCTACTGTTACTGCAGCAATACAATATCACTAAAGCTCCTGTCACCGATATAAATAAACCCAAGATGTCTCATTCAGTGAACATAAATAATCACAAGCACAACTGTTACTCTTGCAAGAAAGCCTGAGGCAGAGTTTTGAAATGTGAAAAAAAAAAGGACCAAAGATGCTGCAGTCTAAATAACTGCCTATCACTATGCTCAAATTTCTATTTTCTGAAATTCAAAACTAAGCAAAGAACCTGTAGTTTGCTATATATGAAATTCAGGCCACCAAGGGTCCAATATTACACAACAGCAATCCAGTCTTGCTGTCAAAGATTTCAACAGAAGATTTGGTAAGGATTTCAATGACAGGAGGACTGGGACATTATGGCCTGGAAACATTCTTTACAGGAGAGGGGGGAAGACAGACAGACAGGAAGGAAGGAAGCAAGGAAGGAAGGAAGAAACAGAAAGAAAGGGCTAGTGCACTTCCATGTCACAGGTTTAATAAACAAATATTTGAGGTTTATGTCATGCTTTCACCCTGCAGTGCTGTAGGGACTTTGGGCACTTTTGTAAGGACCCATCAGTACATCATGATGACACCTGCATGTACTCTGGCCGAGGTACACGCTTTGCAAACAAGCATTGCTTTGCAAGCATTTATGCAAGCCACTGCCTTCAAGGTAAGTACACGTAAATGCATAAACCAAGAAGCATCTACATTTTTCATGCCCACAGCTCACGATTTCATGCATGACTGCAGCAGCCGAACAAAGCAGACTATGCTGGACTTTGCCTTCTGGAGAACTAGGAAATGGTGCCTGTGAAGAGACCCTTCCTAATCTTAGAGAGACATATCCCAGGGACCGATACAGTGCATTGTTCCAATACCTCTCATCAACTCCTAACTTGAGGCTACACTAAAGATTTGAAGTTTATATCACTTCTTTGTAACATTTCCAGGAAAGCAGCAAGGAACAGTGGGTGGTGTTAATCTTTTCCTTGGACCTAATTGTCTTGCCCTATCATACCTGCTGCAAAGCTTAATCTCATAGCCCATCACTTTAACCTTACCACTTCTTTCTCCGAATTTTTTGTTTGCCTCTGCTTTCACTGCCATAAGCAACAGCAGCTGGCCTTTACTTTAGGAAACACGCACTTAATTGAATATATATCTTTTGGTCATCTCAACCGGAAAAAACCCCCGATTCTTTCAAACAAGCAGGTCTGGAACAAGTAGGGAGTGTTTTCAGTGTCTTGTGAAAACAGAAGTCCTTTCCTGTAGTTCACATCTATTTAAACGCTTACTAAACATTGCACCTTCAAATTCGTCATGAAGTTACTCCCCAAATTAAATCCAAAAGAACAAAACAAAGTGACTGACTGCAATAGATACAAACCTACAAAGTTCATTTTTATGTTTTAATTCTGGATGCTAGCTGCTTGACAGGCAGATCAGCCCAAGAAAAATAAGTCCTGATATTACCAAAGTTTTTAAAAATTGCTAATTTTTTACTAGATCAAAGTCAGAAGCTGAATGAATCATTTCATTTCCACACAGAACTTCTGTATATGGAAGGTTGCTTCCACTTTAAATTGAAAACTATTAATGACTTCCCTAAAATATTACACAGAAAATTAGTAAACTAGCATAGTTAGGTTCAGCAAAGTGATGCTGTAGCAACTTCCTGCACTCTGCAGTTGCAGACCACTAGTCTTTATTCCAACATCTTTTTTTCAGATAATTAAAGGTATTTTCAGCAGTGAACAGACCTTTATTTAAAATATCTGAGGAGAAACATACACAATCATATTTAGTTGTCAGAAATGCTCTCTTATGGACACAGGAAATAAATGAAATTTCACAGGTTCATTGCTCAGGAAGTTTCCTTACTACCAAGAATAAGCTCAAAGCCTTAATAAAAAACCCTTGCACATACTAAATGCTCTGCAGTCTGTTAATTAGATGCCATAGCCATGGCATGAAACTCTGCAAAAAGGAGTATTTTACTTCATTACTAAATATTCCTGAACTATTTTTACAGCACTATTTGTACACTGTCATACTTGCTGCCCTTGCCAAAGAAGGGTTGAACTGCCTCAGAAGACTTCACAACACAGAAGAAAAGATTTTGAAATCTTCATGTAGGGACAGGCCATGCAGAAACTATATTATCAACCGCACATGCATTCAGTTACACTCTAGATTGCTACAGCTTTCCATTAATAGGGCAGTTTTGTGTTTGTATTAACTGAGACTTAAGAATTAATGTGAATGTCAAAAGGCAGGGGCTTTCTGTATTAATGCAGAGCATAAGTTCCATTCGTACAAGGCAGTCTTAGAGCAGTTCATTGATTGGCGCTACTGACACAGAGGGGCAACAGCAGTCACTCCTGCCAAGAAGACTCACAACTCCACCTAAAGATAGCACAGGAACTTAGCTACAGAGAGTTATGTAAACTAACTAACACAGTGAAAAAACAAATATTTATCCATCTCTCAGAGATGAATCAGCTCCCATCTTCAAAGCATAGAAGTTTCCTTTTCACTTGTCTATTTAGTTTTAGCTCTTTCTCCATTTCTCCTGGTTTTCCTAGCTTCTGATGCCTCTGACATCATCACACTATATTAGCCCCAAATTTTCTTTCATTGTAAATCCCACAGGTAATCTATTCAGTCCTTACCTATAAAGACAAAACTTACTTCAACCACAAGCCTTCATTCGATAAGTATTTGTGGAGAATATTTGTTCTGACTCCAAACTGTACTGGTTTGTAAAATTACTTACTGCAAAGTCACAGCCAGTGCTTTTCTTGATATCATCTACTGTCAGTCCTTCCCAGATTTCTATGAGGGTCAATCCCTTCTTCTTGTCAACATCAAACACTGCCTATTAAGTTCAAAAAGCACATAATTATTTTTTTATTATCAAATGAGAAAATGAGAATGTAAATGCAGTAACATTGTACAAAATAGTGTGCTGAAGTAGATAGCATTCCTTCAGTAACATAAGATGCCATTTTTCACTTTCATGACTGACCAAAAAAGATTTCTGCTACATTTATTTGTACCAAGAAAAAGAATGCAGAATGTGTTAGAATAGCTAGAATCTAGTATGTGTTAGTTTTGTGAGGAAAAAGTACAACTGTTCATTACTGCAGGAAATGAGGACCATGCCTGCTGCTCCAATCTGGTGAGAATGGGAGGTTCAAAGGAAAGGGCTGAGATGTTCTTTGCTGCAAGACAATGTCCACCAAGAGACCACAAAAGAAACAGGGGAAGAAAACGTCTCCCCCATTCTTTTATTTCATTTCACAGTCAGTACAAAGATCAGTTTTGGCTGACTATAAGTTTCTCCAACAGCTATTGCACACCCAATGCAAATGCTAGAATTTTTAGAAGCCAGCAGTGAAAGACAAGATTCCCTGCAGTATTTTTAAAAGAAAGCCTGAGCGGAAGAGGTTGAAGAAGCAAAGGCTGTTCTGTCTGATGTCTTCATAAGATATGCACTCCACTTCTGAGACCTAAAAGTGCATCAAATAAAAATACCTGTAAAACAATGTGCACTTTAATAGTGCCTACTGGAGGGAGATACACAGGTTGCAAGGTAGTTGCCAGGGAAACTGGCAGGTCTAAAGTAATTTTCCTTAAAAATAAAAGTTTAGCAGCAAAAGACCAGTGAAGCTTGAACTTGAAATGAAAGTGAAGTCTTAAGCTCATCACAGAAGTGTCCTGAAGTCTAGTTGTCCTCTGGGCACATGAAACTGCTTTTTACAGGACTTTTACAGAAAAGGACAGCTTCTCTAAGTCTTAAAATAGAAGCTGGGCATAAGGAAAATACACACCAGGATGCTAGTGTGGAAACAGAATTTGCAACACTATCTAAATGTTGTTGCACATTTGTGTTGGTTCCTAATAAAGCCACAAGATCTGGTAATTGATGAATATTGGAGACATTTCTGCTTGTTTATTTTCTATTAGTCCTTGTTCCTTCTCATTTTCTTTGTACCTTACATTTGTATGTGGCCACTTGGTAGAAGACTAATAAAAAAAAAAGAAAACTTCCATATTTTAATATATTTTCCCTTACTTTGTGAAGAAAAATCCTTTAGATGTAGCAATATCCCACCATGAGAAAGCAAATTCTTCATCAGCACCTTTGATGCATTCTACTTGGCATGATACATGGCTCACAGAGGGACTACTCTAAGTCCTTAAAAATGTAAACACTGATAATAAAAGGAATATGATTACAGCAAAAAACCTTAAGTCACTTATCCTTAGCTGGAAAGATCCACTAATGTACTTTGAGCAGCAGCAGTATCAGATGCTCATGTGTACTTCCACTGGAGAATAAATTGCTTCAAATATGGAATCAAGTAAGGACAAAAGAAACTTGTACAGCCACAGGTTTCCCTGAAACACTATGTAGTATATACAAAAGAAGATGCCAATTGTCCAACCTATATGTGCTCTGCTGGGAAAAAAAAACCAAACACAATGAAAGACAAAAACAAAAACATCCTACCAAAACCAAACAACAATGCCCCTTCACCTCCCCACAGGTGGTTATAGCCTTATTTGAAAATTTGCATGTCATAGCAAATTTTCAGAAATATTTTGGGGGAAAACAAGGAGATACACACTTTTCATGTTTGTCATATGTGGCATCTTTGTTCTGAAGGCATCTAAGGGTACAGTTCAGTATGCTAGATGTCAAAGCTTTAAAAGGAAAAATATGAGCCCCACCTCTGGACCTGAACTCCAAGGCCATCTTTTCCCTTCAGTGGCAACAGGTACTGAATATATTCTTTATTTTTGCTAAGCTTTGTTATTGTTATTAGGGATAGGGGAGGAAATTATTAACAAGGAGTCAAGAAAAGTACTTTACCTTCTCTGTAATGATGCGGTCAACACATTGTTTCCCAGTAAGTGGTAGACTGCATTTTTCCAAGATTTTATGGACATTGCCCTGTGTTTAACAATACACAAATATCAGTTTTTAAAAAACTCAAATATGTTCATGAAAATCACAGCTGCAGCCATTCAGTGTTATTTAAACATTCAATGTGCTCAGAACACTCTTCGAATTCACTTCTATGGCTATTAAGAATGTTACTGTACCACTGAGTGGACTCCTGAGTTTAGAAGTTCTGCACACTGCTGCTTAATAATCTGCCCTTCCTGCTACACTGTGAGGACAAGAGATACATAGAACCTCACTGATGACACATGAAGGACAAAAATTAGGGAACAACACTATAGGCAAGGTATTTCCCTGTCTTATCCTTTATCACAAACAGTATGTGCAGGATCAGCCACACACAGAGGAACTTAAATCCCCAGAGTTCAAGTGCACAGTCATGCTCTCAAAACAGTAAATCCAGTTTATTTACCCACATTGTCTCTCTGTCTCTGAGAAAGTCCTTGTCTTTTTTTTTCCTTTCTTTTTCTTCATTTTTTAAAAATAACAGTTGACAAATGGCTCTATATCATACTAAGTTAATGTAGGCTGCAAGAGCTCTGAATGGATATAAGGCAGATAGATCATTACATTTTTTGGTCAGTATTTGTAAGTGTTTTACAGAAGTAGCGTTAAGTGCACACTTCTCCCATTACCCCATGCTTTTATTTTTTTGTCTAATTATCAATTTTCAGCTATGCATTTCAAAGCTCTCAGGGTATAATGTTTCATTTAACCATTTAGAATCATCAGTTTACCCTAAGGCTTAATCAGGAGCCGTCTCGCAGCCAGCTTGACTCCTGAGTGATAACAAAATGAGCAATCCATGTGCTTTTGAATTTTTCTCTGTGAGGAACTATTTCTCCATTCTAGTTACTTTCAATTGATCTACTTATATCCTGTCCATCTTGAGAAGGTCCTTGTGCAATTTGCCTAAGAACCAAGATTAATCTGTGCTATTTGTAATATCTTCAGTAACATATCAGATATACTTTTCAGCCCTGTGAAATGAAGTGTCTCTTCCTGGTACCTAATTGAGATTGAAACACATGGACTTACAGAGGTGACAGCTTGAATGGCTCCTGTGACCCTGAGAACTGATATATTTGAGCTTATTAACACTTGAGCTGAAGATTATTGTATTACCAGCTGGCCTTAAAGATGAAATGCATTTCCTGATCTTTTCAAAGGTTGGACTCAATGATCTTAGAGGTCTTTTTCAACCTAAATGATTCTGTGACTTTTGGAAGACATTCATCATGGCACTGTAAGAAGAGCAATTTAAATGAAACTGCATGATTTTTACTATCTGAATTTATTCAGATTTATTCAGGATTTGTTCAGATAAAGGAAAAGACTATTGTGTAGATACATAAAACCTTAGGTGTTCCGGTCTACTTTAAATAAAAAATTCGGTTGTTGAAGAACAAAAATGTCCTTAGTTTTCCACAAGACATTAAAATGAGAACTTTTCACAGTATGAGAAAGGGGTTTTCAATTCAATGCTTCATGTTTCAGTGATTCCCAAATCAAGCGCTTAAAACCAGTCTCCATTTTTTTTTTTTTTTTTTCAGTGTAGACAACTCCTTTCACAACATGGAACAATTACCAGCCCTTACTTTACTATGTTTTGCAAAACATGTCAATGATGGTATGAGGGTAAGAACTTGACTTCTAATTCTCTCAGGCAGTATTTAGCAAATTAGACACAAATGCACAGGGACTGTTTGGACACTAAATAACAAGCTTATATTCTATTATTCTTTTCTTCATGGCTATGAAAGAAGAGGTAATTTAGCAAAAAATACATTAAGAAAAATGAATGAATTTGACATAAGCTCCATGGCCTAAGCATACAGAGCAAAGATTGAAATACCCATCTGCTGATATGCCCCCTTGGTTCCTGATGTGCTGTAATGCACAGATTTTCTGAGGCAGAGACTGCTTCCAGGCAGTGGTATTTAATTGTCATTGATGAACTCAACCTCATAAAATAGTTTAGTCCCTTCTATACAGACTTAATTCCTTGAGATTTTTGCATCATTCTGCTATCATCCACAACTTCATTAGCTGGCTGTGGAAAGTGTTTCTTCTTATTTCAACTAATTTCAGTTGGTTATCCCTACTTTGTTTGTAAGGCAGTGGCAATTCTACATCCACCTTCTCCATTCCCGCATCATTTTGTGTACTTCTCCATTACCCTTCCTCAGTAGCAGTTCTTAATCTAAAGTCTCTTCTACAAAGCTGATTTCATGTTGTCTTATCTATCTTTTGTACATTTTGGTTTTCACTACATGTAAAAACTTAAGTAACTGAAAATGTAATTAACTTGGGACTGAGCATATTTGTTTGTATTTGTAACATACTGCATATCGGAGTTTTAAAAGACTAAAATTCCTTGAGTATTTATTTGAGTAGTTAGACAGTTACTAGTTCCACCATCATAATTTAGTGTAAATTATATTCTGCCTGTGCTGCAAGGACTCGGCTTATTTCTATGTTTAAAAATTGCAACATGTACTGAAAGGAGAAGGGGTCTTAAATTCTTAGAAAACTTACTTTAATGTTTAACAAGGCATCACTATTATTAAAAAAACCAATCAAACAAACTGGAAAAGGATTAGAAGATCTTTCACAAGATCATAAATCAGACAAAACTAACACAAGAACTACCTATTGCGGCACCTCTTGAACATGTCCGTTGAAGGCACTGCCTATATCCCATGTCTTCCACTATATTTCCATTCATCAGATCCTGACTGCTGTTGATTTACAGGAAACTTTCATGTCTGATGGTAGATTTCTTATTTATTTGGACAACAAGATTACAGAATCATCCCTTTACTAAAGAGCCAGCAGACACAACAGACTGTCTCAGTACATGCAGACTGTTCTTTCACTCAGTAGCACGCTGGGCCTCGAGCAGGATGAAGGATTGCTCCTCTGATGCAGACAGTCCCATGCAGTAAGTTTTCGTTAAAATATTTGGTGTAAAGAATTAAAAAGCCATTAACAGAAAATCAACTCTGGAAGATATAGTCACCCTCAAAAATGGCTTTTGACTTTCAGAACTAGCCTCATGGGTTCTATATTTACTTGACTATTAAATAAAAAAATAATAAAAAAAGAGCACCTGAAAACTCTAACAGCAGTTTTGATCTCTAAACACTAGATTTCTATATTTCATCGTCTTCACATCTGAGCAAGCAAGAAGCATCCATATGAAGACCCCAGAAAGAGGCTAGCTAATAGGAAAAAGTACCATTTTAAAATAAGAATAAAATAATAAAATAAAAATATTGTTAATTCGGCAGTGCCTTCTCACAAAAGCAGAAAAAATAATTTATGAAAACCTGTAACTGGCTCTCCAGAAGTGCACACCAGGCACAGCATGCACAAAAGCGCGCATAGTAGGTATACATATGCCAAAATAAATAATTCTGTGCTGACCTGTTCATAACACTGAACCTCTCTTTTCATTCTTTTCCTGTTTCAGTACTCCTACAGACATAAAAATAATCCAGCAAACAATTTCCAAACAGTGTTTTGGAAAAATATTTTAGCAATAGTACCTTTAGGAGAAAAACTGGTTTGAACAATTATATTGTGTGTGGACTCTAAGCCTTAACTAAATTCCACAGTAAGTAGACAGTTAGCATAAATATTTATTCAGATTGCATTAATACCTGAAGTGTGTGTCTGAGCAAACAGGTAACTCTATATGTTACTACAGTTTTTGGGAGGCTGTGTGATAGTGATGCAAGTCATAAAGATTAATTCCTTTTATACTTTCATTTACTTATTTATGTATACGAACATGAAAACTATCAGGTTAAACTTAGCCCTGTTACTCAAAATGTGCCCTTTGAGATCACAGTTTTGTATAAATTGTGAAACTACTATATTTTTCAATTTGTTTTTATTTTCAAGTGAAAATTAATTCTTCAAATCTCATTAAAAAAACACACAACTGTTAATATATTTACTGTCATATTTATACATTTACTATAGTTTACCGTGCAAATTCTGACAAGAGATATTATTTTGAACAATACAAAATTAATTCTTGTTGCAGACATATAATAAATTTGGAATAAGAGAAACACAAAAATTAAACAAAAAGCAAATTTTTAAACATTCAGGATAGAGATTTTTCTCCTGTTTTAGAAGTTTCAAATTAAAAGTTTCCTATGACCTTTTGAGGGGAACTTACATCTATAGAGTATACCTATATCACTGCCCCCACAAAGATGTCTCTAGATTAAAAACTTACACATAATGATGTAAGGCACCTTGCATCCCATCATGCCAAAAAAATACATTCTATTAAGCCTTCAGTACCAATTTGACTGGCAACTTCAAAGGTAAATATCTTTCTAACATAACAAGTATTTAACCATGGGAAACCTCATTTTTCAAATTATCGTGAGGTAAAGAGTAGAGTAGCATCTACTGTAGCTTTGGCAATGGCCACCCCCATTAAATTTGCATAAAGTAGCTAAAAAAATGTGTGCAGCTTTTAAACATCAAGTTAATATTTCATTTTTTTCTCCATGGTGAATGATTCAGTTACAAGAGGTAAGGAACCATACTAACCTAGCCTCCAGTTGCATCACCATAATAACTAACAGCAAAACTGTCAAATCTTCACAAAGTAGCAGAACAAATATGTCTATTTTTTTTTCTTTTGTGCAGCACAAACCACTAATTTAGAAAGAAGTGGCAGAGCCTTACCTTGGCTGAGTGCTCCATGGTGACAACCACTTTGGTCTGCGCGCTGGATACCAGGTCCATGGCACCCCCCATTCCTTTCACCATCTTACCCTAAAATTAAATTTTTAATGGAAATGTATTACTATTATTAAAAAAAGAGAGATAAATTGTGGCTGCAAGTGACAGCACAAGATAGTCAATTTTTCATGCATCAAAAGCCCACCAATTTCATAACCACAGCATTTAAACACCAGCAGAGTGAAAACAGCTGTCTCATTCTCAGCTCTATATGATCCAAATAGGAGAAGAGTTATGAGTAGAATAAGGAGAGCCACTGCCATGGCTGGTTCCCTGGGGTGTAACCTAAATCTGAGTAGTATCATTGGCATAGTGGAAGCACTGACACTGAGGAGCAATGAATTTAGTTCCAATGGTTTTGTCCCTTGAAAAGCAAAGTGTACATCTTCCTGTTGATGGAAATGTCATTGCTTCCTCAAAAGAAATCTCTGCTTATGAAATTCAGCAACAAGAACATCTGAGCACTGCACATCCACTTGACAGTTTACAAAGTCTCTTGCCACTTCAGAAAGCCATGTCTTGTATCAGTATATCACCACAAACCAATCGTTTTTGCTCTATTTCAGATGTCTGTAGATGTCGTTTCAGACTATGGGCAAATATATAAATGTGGCTCAGTATTCACTTCTGTTTGTCCCTCAGACCAAGCAGTCCCTCAGAACAAGCAATGCTTTCAGCCTCTGCACTCACTCTTCTCTCAAAGTGTGTTACAATTGCACGTGTTACCACAGCAGGTGTCTTATGGCTTGGTGTTCAGCTACCTCTATTTTTACTTTCCGTAATGCTATGGCATTCAATCCTGCCTGCTTCTGTTACCTTAAACTGGATGCATCTGATCTTGGAAGGTAAAGAGGTCCAGACCTGACACACTACTGACAGGAAATGACCAGAAGTACAAAGTTCTATGAGTATGAGCAGAGCAATCATTTTTGAACAAGCATTAGACCAATAACCAAAGATGGCAACAACCTCACACACCAATCCAGAGTTGCCAAGGAGGAAAGAAAGGGGAGTGGAAATCTGCATGATAGGAGACATTAGTAGGAAACATGACACAAGGAGGGCAACGAGGATGATGAAGGCCTTGAGGGGAATCCATATGAGGAGAGGCTGAGATCAGGTCAGCCTGGAGAACAGGAGACTGAGGGGACAACTCACTGGAGTTACAGCTTCCTTGTCAGGGGAAGAGAAGGGGCAGACACTGATCTCTGTGGTGACCAGTGACAGGATGTGAGGGAATGGCCTGAAATTGTTGTCAGGGGAGGTTTAGGTTGGATATCAGAAAAGGGTTTTTCACTCAGTGGGTAGTTGGGCACTGGAACAGACTCCCCAAGAAAGTGGTCACAGCACCAGCCTGACAGAGCTCTAGAAGCATTTGGACAATGCTCTCAGGCACATGGTGTGACTCTTGGGGTGTCTGTGCAGGGGCAGGAGTTGGACTTTGATGATCGTGGTGGGTCACTTCAAACACAGAATATTCTGATTCTGTGATTCGGTCAATTTTACAGATTAAAATAAATTAATTTCTGTCTCAAATGGTTTGCATGTGCTTTTGAGTGGTTATATGGACAGTAATACAACATATACTGTCACAGATATAAAACCTAAAAGTTTACGATTAAATGCCTGGAAAACTTCCCACTATAAAGCTTTTCTCTTATGCTTCCTTTTACCAGCTACGTGATTCAATAACTTACAAGTATCAGTACCTATGATCCATGACAAAAAACATATGGAAGAGACTTGTCTCATTAAACTGCCAGGCCAGCTACTTGTTAATCTCTTGATCATTATGGTCTCTTATGTAATGAAGGCAGTTGTATTGCTTTTGCCCAGCCTGGTTCTTGGCAGCAGGGGGGCCATAGCGGTGGCTCCTGTCAGAAGTTGCTGGAACCTTCCACCATGTCT